>JAPKLX010001568.1:0-19826 GCA_026898415.1 Leonotis leonurus
TTGAGAGAACATCATCAAAACTTAGAATATTTGTGGGGTTCCCAACATCAACAGATCCTCTTCTGAATCCAGATTCTAGTAGGAATGTTGATAAGGTCTCATACCAAGCTCTAGGGGCTTGCTTTAGACCATAGACTGCCTTAGCCAGTCTGTAAACTTTCTGATCTGGATCTGCCTCTTCAAATCCAGGTGGCTGTTCCACATATACTTCTTCTTCAAGGATACCATTGAGGAAATAACTTTTGACATCCATCTGGTATACCTTGAACCGTTTATGAGCAGCATACGCTAGAAATAGCCTTATAGCTTCTAATCTAGCTACTGGTGCGAATGTTTCATCAAAATCAATGCCTTCTTGTTGATTATAGCCTTTAGCTACCAATCTGGCCTTGTTTCTGACTACTTCACCATTCTCATCTCGTTTATTTTTGAACACCCATTTTACACCTATCACACCTTGGTGTTTGGGTCTGTCAACGAGATACCAGACTTCATTCCTTTTGAACTCATTGAGTTCTTCTTGCATTGCTGTTATCCAATATGCATCTTGAAGTGCTTCATAAGCATCAGATGGTTCCATGCGCGAGAGGTAACAGCTCAACAATGCACTCTCTCCATGCATTCTTCTGGTCTTCACACGATCTGATGGGTTCCCAACGATCTGTTCTGGTGGATGATCTTGTATCCATCTCCTTCTTCTGGTCATCTCTTCATCAGATATTTCAGGATCAAGTTGATCTGTTGATTCTTCAAACTCATGGTGTGTTGTTGATATGGTTTGGAATGGATTCTCATCTGGACTTTCTTCTGGATTTGGATTTTCATGTTGATCATCGTTTGTAATGATTGTTTCATAGTTTTCTGTTGATGATCTGTTTTCATCCAGATTGTGTGGTGATATTCCCCCTTGCTGTATGATCTCTTCAGCAACAGGTGGAGTGATAATTTCTTCATCCTCACTTTTTGTATTCCCGATAAGAATATCTTCAAGTAGTAGTTCATTCATCCTTCTGGTAGTCACCTGGTTTTCTGTCTGTTTTTCATCTGGTGACCTGTACTCAACAATTGACTCATCAAAAACAACATGGCGTGTTACCTCCACAATATGAGAGTTCTTATTGTAAACTCGATAAGCTTTACTAACATCAGAATATCCTAAGAATATTCTAGGGTCAGTTTTGCTATCAAAAGTTTTCAATTGTGATTTCCCATTATTGTGTATGTAACACAAACAGCCAAACGTTTGAAAATAAGAAATCTTAGGCTTTCTGCTGTTCCAAATCTCATATGGTGTTTTTCCATGTCTTATTGTGATGGATGATCTGTTTTGAGTATAGCAGGCAGTGTATATAGATTCTGCCCAGAATTTCTTCGGTAGATTGGTTGCATTAAGCATTGTGCGAGCTGCTTCTTTGAGTGATCTGTTTCTCCTTTCAACAACTCCATTCTGTTGGGGAGTTCGAGCAGCAGATGTTTGATGAGTGATTCCCATCTTGTTGCAGTATGCTTCAATCTTCTGGTTGAGAAATTCTGTTCCTCGATCTGTTCTGATAGAGGTTATACTCATCTCTTTCTGTTTTGTGATCTTGTGAAGGAAGTCAGGGAGCTTGTCTAGAGTCTCTTTCTTCTTTAACAAAAAGATGACCCAAGTGAACCTTGAGTAATCATCTATGATTACCAATGTGTACTTTCTCCCATTAATACTTAGTGGTTTGACTGGTCCAAACAGATCAAGATGTAACAGCTCCAGTATCCTTGATGTTGAGTGAGCTGTTTTGCTTGTAAAGGATGATCTGGTTTGCTTTCCAACTTGACAAGCATCACATAAGCTTGACAAGCATCACATATGTGATCTTTGTCATACACTTGATCTGGTAGTACTTCCACTAACCTTTCCTTGGCAATCCTGTTGATTGACTTGAAGTTAAGATGGCTTAATCTCTTATGCCATAACAAGCTGGTTTCTGATACAGTCTTAGTGACTAAGCAGGTCTCGATCTGATTTGTCCACTGGACAATATATAATCTATCCTGCAGTTTACCGGTAAGGAGTATTTCATCTCCTTCCTTGTTCTTCACCAGACAGTTGTTAGTATAAAAAACAATCTGATTACCATTAGCACAAAACTGACTTACAGAAAACAGATTGTGACTAAGACCCTCAACATATGACACATTAGTGATAGTGGTCTTGCCAACTTTGATGTTTCCATACCCTCTGGTATATCCTTTTGAATTACATCCAAAAGTGACCTGTGGTCCTGGTTTCTCTATGTAATCTAATAGTAGGTTCTTGTCACATGTCATGTGTTTTGAACAACCACTATCTATTATCCAGATGGTTCCTCTTGCTATCTTACTCCTTCTTGCAGTTCTTTGATCCTGCAATTAATCATACTTAGCTACCCTTTCATCGTTTGGGTGCTTGATTATTAGCAAATATTTCTTTTCGAATCTAGAACATTCTAGGGTTTGGAACAGAAATATAGCAGGTAATGATGTTCCCTTCATTATCAACTTTAGATACAGAGTGAATTTCAGATGGATGATATCTCTCTATTCCATCTTTCTTCAATCCTTTCTTAGTAGGTACTGTCCTGTTGACATTTGGTTTTTGAAGGTGATCTGTTTCTGTGTAGTGAGCTGGTTGTCCCTTTGTTTGATGATACTGCCTGTTCTTCGCATCTTTAATTATCATCTTTTGAGGATAGCCTTTCTTATTTTTCAAGTCCTTCACTTCATCTGGCATTTTCTTCCTTTCTGGTACAAAGCTTATGGTTGCCGAAGATTTTTCTGAGTGACCTGGATATCCTAATCCAGATGTGCCTTTTTGCTGCATGTTAATTAGCAGTTTGGCACGTTCATCACTTTTGTAAATCATTTCCTTGCCTTTCTTGATCTTCTCCTCAGCAACATTGTTTCTGGTAACCAGATCCTTAACTTTTGAATTAAGTGAGTGGATCTCACTGTCTTTTCTCTTGATCTGTTCCTCTAGATCGTTGATTTTAGCAACAAATTGTGTATTTGCAATGCTCAAAATTTCTTCTGATTTCTTTAATCTTTCATTCTCTTCAACAACTTCTCTAAATAGTCTTTTGATGCTTGAGTAGCTTTTGAATATCTCATTGACTTCATCCCATGAGTATTCTGCTTGATCTTCACTTTCCTATTCAAGATCATTATTATTATCTGAGGAATTTGAGTAGCAAGAATTTACCTCAACTTCATCTAGACCGTTGTCCAATCCCACATAGCATTCATTCCAGCTTTCTTCGTCGTCAGCTATGAAAGCTTCATCATTTTCTGATGAGTTGTCAGAGAAATGACTCGATGCTTGAGTTCTGTTCAGCTATCATGGCTTTGCGCTCATATTTAAGCTTACGATCTCTTTTAGCTCTTAGTTCTTCTCTTTGACTTCTGGACAGATCAGGACAATCTATTTTGAAGTGACATGTTCTGCCACATTCAAAGCAAGTGTAGTCTGTAGAGCTAGAGGTCTTTGTTGTTTTAGCAATCTGCTTCTTGGACTCATTCTTGTCATCAGATCGATCATTGTCATACTTCTTGTTGAAGTTCCTCTTGTTATCTTTGTAGAAGCGTCTGTATTTCTTCGATCTGGTCTCCATCTTGTCCATTCGTTTGGCGATCATTGCGAATTCTTTTTAACAGTTTGTCATATCCTTTCTCTTCATCTGGAGTAGCAGGCTCAGAAAGATCATCAGGTTTGCTCTTCGCTTTGAAGGCTACCTCTTTGTCCTTCTTTGAGCTGCTTTTTGCCTTTTTGGATAGATGATCTGGTCCTCGAATTCTTTGAATGTCACACTCATGACCTTCGAGATGATCAAATAAGGCTTCAGTGGACAGTTCATTGAAATCTGCTCTTAGAGGTTGCATTGCAGCATAGATCTCCCAGCTTGGTGGAAGAGCTCTAAGAACTTTCATGTTCTTCTCCCTTTGAGTATATTTGTTCTTTTTTAACGCAGATATCTCAAGGAGAATTCCAGTGAATCTCATCATCATTTGTTCTATTGTCTCGCCAGGTTTCATTTTGAATTCATCATATTTGTTGCATGCAAGAGACGGCTTGTTCTCAATCATTACTTCAGATCCTAGGGCTAGGTCTCTTAAGGCTGCCCACATCTCCTTGGCAGTATCCAGATCTTGGATTTTAGCCAGATGTATGCCTTTGACCGTGCTGGAGATGATCCCTTTGACAAAGTCATCAAGATTTGCTTCTCTCCTTTCTTCGGAAGTGTATTTTCTGGGATCCTTTAGTACAGATTCTTTGACCACTCCTGTATCAGTGATACGATTTGATTCTTCTGTAATTGCTAGTGGCCCTTCTTCGATTACTTTCCACATCAAGCAGTGATGCGCTTTAAGACACGTCTTGATTCTGAAGCTCCATTCTCTATATCCTTGGATAGAGAATTCTTCGCAAGCCCTGACAACAGATGACTCCATAACAGATAATATGCTAGTGAATGAAGAAGGTTTTCCTAGATCTATTCAAGTAGACCACGCAGGTTTTAACCTTGTGAAACAAAACAATGGTCAGTTTGAACCACTGCTCTGATACCACTTGTTGGTCTCGAAAGAGCAAGGTTTGGTGTATGGGGGGGGGGAATACACCAAATACAAACTTTTCAGTTTACTTGACAAGTTGTGCGAGAGTTCAAGCTATTCTATATAAGAAATTGCTCGATAGATGACTAGACAGATCGATGTGCAGATCGATAGCAGTTTTAGTCCAAACAGATTACTCTCTTAGTGAAAACACTTAGCTAATAATAAGAGTGATCTTATTACTCTCTGAGTGTTGGGTGAGTGCGGAATAATGGTGGATTAGTGATTGCTCTTGTTTAGAAAACCTTAGGAATTATCCAGATTGTTAAGGAGATTGATTGAGATGCAGATTGAATGCTAGTGAGAAAGATTAGGATAATAAGCAACAGAAATTAAATATGCAGGAATGTAAAGCACACAGTTGTTTAACGTGGTTCGGGAAATCCCTACGTCCACGATCTGGTCAAAACTAGACCAGATTATCCACTACTAGGATACTCTGCTTTTTTATACTCGTGGAGAATGAGTCACAAGTATTAATCAAAACTAGGGAGATACTTATGCACAAATTAAGGGTCGTGTCCCTTTACAACAGATTACCTCTACGTTACCACTAGAAAACTACTAGCTAGCAGGGTGATCTCCTTTCTCTCGATAAGACAGACTTGAATCGAGGTAGTTGGTGTGATGTAGAATCACAGAGTGTTGAAGCTCAAAGTCTGGAAGGGAGATTGATTGCTTGAAAGTATGACAACTGTATAGCTCGCGTGCGTTCTCTCTATCTCTCCAGATCTCTAACTTCAACTATATAGGCATTGAATTTTGAAATTCTAGCCGTTGTTGATTGGCGTGAGATAGATGGTATATTGCCAATCAATGGTTTCCATCATATCTGTTCTTGCCATATAGGAAAGGTTGACTCAATCTTTGAGTTATGGAAAGTAGATTGCTAACGGTCTCTTTCCTTCTATATGTTAACCGAAGATCTTCTTTCCAATCCCAGTTGGATGGACTTGATCTTGACGTGGCAAGAGCATATGATCTGTAGGATGATGTTAGCTGGTGGATTGATGACTCAATCATTCTGGTTCCTCGCTGTAGGCATCGATCTGGTTACTGTCTGTTACAGCAGATCGATTCCTTTTGGCGTGAAATCTTGACTTTCATCCTATTCTAAGTTGAGATTGACTTCTATAGGAATATTTCCTTTACACATTAAGTCATCTCCTAATCTGTTCCATAACAGGATTCACTTTATCTCTAGTGATCTGTTTTTACACGTAGAACAGTTTAAGCTCTAAGAAAGCTAAGTGTGTTTCGAAAGACCATCATCAAAACTAAAAAACCTTAGGGTTCCCAACATATACCTCTTAATGCATGCAATTCTCCTTTTTTTCAAATTGCTATGAGCAAGGTGGCATCTATGGGTCATGGCTACATTGGACCAAATTATCATTCCTTACATGTTGGTTTGTTGAAACATGCAAAGAAACAAGTTGAATTGATTATTGATTCGTTTAGAGAAAAATAGATTGAATTTGGTTGTACTATAATGGGTGATGGGTGGAAAGATTCTAGGCAAAGATCATTGATTAACTTTTTGGTTTATTGTCCTAGTGAATCTCATTCATTAAGTCTGTTGATGCATCTGGAATTGAGACAAATGCTGAAAATTTGAGCAATTTATTTGCTGAAATTGTGGAAATGGTTGGTTCAAGTAATGTAGTTCACATGGTTACAGATAATGCTAGCAATTATAAAGCTGCCGGACATTTGTTATCTGATAGATATCCACATATTACATGGTCACCATGTGCAGCTCATTGCATTAATTTAATCATGAAAGATATTGTTGAGTTACCACATATGAAAGACCTTACCATTTTGGCATCTAAAGTTACGTCATTTGTTTACAATAACAAATGGACTTTGAATTGGTTGAGAAAAAGAGAGGGATGGAGAGAAATTATCCGACTTGAAGATACTCATTTTGCTAGTACTTTTATTTCCTTGAAAAGTTTAAATGACCATAAAGATGATTTGCAAATTCTGGTAACATATCGGGATTTTAAAAGATACTTGAAGAAGGAAGTAGCAAAAGAAGTTAACCAAATTGTCTTGGATGAAAGGTTTTGGAATAATTGCTATATGCCTGAGAATTGGAGGTCCACTCTTACGGTTATTGCGCATATGCGATTCAGATGAGAAACCGGCCATGTGATATGTATACAAAGGCATGTGTAGAGTACAAAATGGTATCAAATGGATTTTTAGAAATAAAGAGAGTTTATATCAGCAATATATTAGCATTATTGATGCTAGATGAGATAGGATGTTGGGGAAAAGCTTACATGCTGCTGCATATTACTTGAACCCTGCTTTTCAATATGACAAGGAATCATTGTGTAATCAAGGAGAAGGCATGAGTGGCTTGTTGGACACAATTGACAAAAAATTAGGAAATCAGTGTTCGGGCATATACGATGAGATATCTATTTTTCGAGATACACAAAATTTTTTTTCAAGACCAGCTGCTTTGAAGGTCGCAAGGACAACTCGACCAGGTATTATTTTAATTAAATAAGAATAATGTTTATATATATATATTTATAATTAATTATCTAATTTAGTAAATATGTTATTTTGCTAGATGAGTGGTGGGAATTATTTGATAGTGATGCTCCAAATTTACAGAAGCTAGCGATCAGAATTTTAAGTCAAACAGCTTCTTCATCTGGATGTGAACGAAACTGGAATGTCTTTGAACGCCTCCATACAAAGAAAAGAAATAGATTGGAGCATCAAAGGTTAAATGATTTACTATGTTCATTATAATTTGCGCTTGCAAAAAAGGTAAGTGTTGGGAACCCCCACGATTTATTTATGTTTTGATGATGTTTCTCGAAACTACACTTAGTCAATTTTAGGATCTCAAAGAAAACCAAGTAGTCATTGTCATCTATTAAGGAATGTCCAAGTATAAAAGAAGCAGATCATTTTTAACTTATTTACGATCTGTATTATTCTAGTAATAGACTTCTTGGACACAATGATTACTAAGATAACAAGTATTTTCTACATTGTATAGATAGCTAGCTTCAAATATATTGAGTAGATCGTTTTTTGTATTAATAACGATCTGCTTTACATATTAACAGCTCACTCTCATCTCTACTTGTTTTGGTTTTGATTTCTAGAATATATTTTCACAGATCACAAATGTAAAAGTAGTTTGAAGTTTCAAACTTACTTATAACGATCTATTATTTTTCTAGACTAGAAATAGCTATGAAAAGGGAACAGAATACCTCTATACTTGTAATTCATTACAAGAGGTTGAGCAGCTCGTTCTACAGACTACAGCTCGCTGCTCATCCAACAACAAATCATTTCAAGTCATTACAAAAGGATGAACAGCTCGTTCTAAAGACATCACCAGCCCGCTGTCAACATAAGCAACAGATTGTTTTATCAAAAACGATCTGCTCATCATCTATGTACGAATATGAAGTATCTAACATTATCATAACCCAAGAGGAGGAGGAACAACTCGATAGACAGCGAACTGCTACTACATCAAGATCAAGCTGCTCCTCACTATAACTATGGTGGACTGCCGACATACCTAAATTTTTCACAAGTCAACCACTTAGTGTATTGTCACATCAACAGCATACTTCATAGAATGAAGTACACGAATATCAATTTCCAGTACGGTGAATCATTCCTAGTATGACAATACACTGGGAAATCATGTGAAAGGTGGAACAAGACTCTCATTTGGCAACGCGTGTCTCAACCACACTGCCATGCATTTAATGTAACCATTAATGCGAAGAAGAAGGATGTCTTCGTCTCCAACAGATAGTTCCTGCAAAGGACCTATAAATACCACGTTCTTCACCTCTAGAAAGAAGTACGAGAATTTAAGCTATCATACAACCATTACTCTGCTAAAATCTTCAAGCTCTCAACGTTCAAAACACTTCCATTCATCCAAGAATTCTCAGTAGTGTTTACAGTTGTTGAAGGTTTACTTTCTGGAAAACTGTTTTTACAAAACCCAAAGTTAGGATCTAGATTTGATCCAGTTGTAATCCTAGATTGTAGTTTTCAATCTTAAGAAGAAGATTTGTAATCACAATAAATTATCCAGGTTTGAGAATTCTTGTGGCTCGTACTCAACGAGTAAAAAGAAAGGAGAAAGCTAGTGGATTTTCGATCTAGATTTGATCGAGCCGTGGATGTAGGGAAATTTTATCCCAAACCACGTTAACTGCTTGTGTTCTTTATTTCTTATTTACCTCTTTATCATCTTCTTCATACTCTTGCATTCAAAATTGTGTTGATAATATCTTGAAGTAAAGAAAACGCTTTTCACATTAAAAAGAGCATTAACCACCATATTCCGCACACAACTTAGTTTAAATCTGTATTTGTTATTCTTGATTATTGTTTTCACGCATAAGGTGTTATTTGAGTAAGATTAAATCTTCCTGAAAAGAAGATTTGTTTTACTACTGTAAGCTATCTCATCTATTAAGAGTGCTTAAACCTTATACATAACTTTAAAACAAGAAAACTGAAAAAGGTTTAATTGGTGTATTTCCCCCCATACACCAATCTAGCTCTTTCGGGACCAACAAGTGGTATCAGAGCCGTGTTCCATTTTGACCATTGTTTCTATTTCACAAGAGCTTTTCTCTGTGTGGTCATCTTGGATAGATCTTGAAAACGTTTTCACAGCATAGTGCACTTGCATTTAACTAATCTACTTTGAAGTTATGGAAGGACAGACGTTCGTGTGAGGATTTTTCCATCGCAGGGTATGATGACTGGAGCTTCAGAATCGAAATATGTTTACGTGCTCAACACATCAAAATGTGGAAGGTCATTACTGATGGACCCATCAAAATAATGAATAAAGGAAGCGCTGAGAGAAAAGATGGAACTGGTCCAACTCCTTCGTTAATTATAGTTGAGAAGGAGAAGACAATTGATGAATATACTGCAGAAGAAAGAAAAGAAGTTGGACTTGATGATTTTGCCAAAGGACTAATTTCAAGCACTGTAAGAGGCATATACTTGGCCAAAATTAGACATCTCCAAACAGCCAAAGAGATGTGGGACGTGCTCAAAGAAATCAGCCTTGGATCAGACATCATTCAAGAAAACAAGCTGTCCATCGCTTGTAATAAATTTGATGAGTTCAAGATGAAGTCTGGAGAGACAATAGCTCAAATGAAGAACAGGTTCACAGAAGTTCTGATAGAGATAGCCATGATTGACAAAAACAAGTATTCTCAACGAGAGAAAAACTTGAAAGTAATATGAGCTCTACCTGCTACTTGGGAAATTTACTCAGCCATGCATCCCATGATGCCAGAGTTCAACTCTCTTACCACTGAGTCATTATTTGATTTACTTACTGGAAATGAGTACAAGATCAATCGTATTCATGGTTCATCTAATTCTTCTTCTAGCAAACCATCTTCTGCAGGAAACCATGACAAAGAAACAACCTTCAAAGCAAAGACGAAAAATAAAGAAGCTACAAAACAAACTCCCACTGTTGTTGTCAAAGAATCATCAAGCTCTGATGATGAGAACTACCCTACGAAGAATTATTTCGAGGAGTACTCTCTCATGGCACAAAAATTCCAAAGAATGGAAATAAGAGCCAACAGATACAAGAGGCTCTACAAAGAAAACAATAACCGAAAATACAAAGGGAAAGATCGATCTGGTGATCAACCTGCTCTACAAATATTCTTGCTTTAAGTGTGGCAGGAAGGGACATTTCAAGATAGATTGTCCTGACATATCAAAAGCAGAGAGAGATGAGCTTCGTGCCAAAAGAGACAAGAAGCTCAACGAGCAAAGAAAAGCAATGCTAGCCCAAGAGCAATCATTTCCAAGCCACCTGTCAGACAGCTCATCCGAAAATGATGAAGCTTTCATAGCTGATGAAGATGAAGAAGAATGAGATGAGCGTCTAATGGGCCATGACAATGGACTTGACAGTCAAGAGGTAAATTGTCAAAATTCTATTTCTTCTAATCAACCTATATGTAATTCTGGTGATGAAGAAGAAGGTGAAGACGATCTGTCCATCGAAGATTTTACCAAACTTATGGAAGATCATGCAAGATTGAACAAGATGTTTAAACATGCAATAAAAGAAAATGGTAGAATGGCGAATACCATTCAAGAAATGAAGGAAATCAGCAGCGCGTTCAATGATAGGGAAAATGCTCTGCTAAAGCAACTCAAAAGCAAGAGCGAAGAAAATTACTCATTGAATGCTAAAATATCTGATCTCATTGACCGAGAAACTTCTGCTCAACGTAAGATAGATGATTTGAGTGCCATGATCAATCACTCAATGCACAAAAAGGAAGATCGAATTCAACTCATCAACGACATGCAAAGAAGAACTGCAGATCGCACTGGACTTGGATTTGACGGAGTTGACAAAGGACCATCAACAGGCAAATTTGTCAAAGAAAACGGAAAAGATAAAATAGTGAATCTCAACAACAGTGTGAGACAACCACATACTATTTTAATCAAGGAACAAGCCTACCATCAACATCAAGGCCAACGACAATGAAATATACCACTCAAGGAATTGGATATCATCTAAGAAAACAACAGCGAGCTCCTCCCTTGTTCAACCAAAGAAAACCACCTGCCCCCTCCAAACCATTTGCTTCTAAGAAATCAACAGCACCTACTCAACCACCTGCCAAGAAGAAGCAAATAGTGTACATTGATTTTAGTGGCAAACAAATCAGACCACTATTATTAGGCAGATTTGGGTTCCAAAAGGAACTTGCTCTACTAACAAAGCACCCTCATTCAGTAGGGTAGCTAAATAATCTTTCATTGCAGGATATGAGATCGATGAGAAGAAACACATAGCTTGGGGTGAGGTATGGATACTTGATAGCTGATGTTCCAAACATATGACATGCAACAAAGACTTGTTAATCAATTACAAGGAGAGCAGTGGACCAAATGTTACTTTTGGAGGAATTCAAAAGGATACACAAAGGGTTATGGTGATCTTCTAGTTAGTAACACTACTATTCTCAATGTATCATATGTTGAAGGATTAAATCATAATCTATTCTCAATTAGCCAATTTTGTGCTAATAACAAGATAGTAGAATTTATAGCTAACAAGTGTCTTGTCAAGAACATAGAAGGAGAAGAAATTCTTCTTACTGGGATTTTGCAGGACAGGTTGTATATCGTACAATGGAATGACCAAACTGAAACATGTCTAATAACAAAATCAAGTACAGAGACCAGCTGGTTATGGCACAAACGATTGAGCCACTTAAATTTCAAATCAATCAACAAGATGGTGAAAAACAATCTGGTTGAAGGTCTACCTAGTCAAATCTATGACAAAGACCATGTATGTGAAGCTTGTCAAGCGGGAAAACAAACAAGAACATCATTTCCTTCAAAGGCAGCTCACTCCACTTCCAGGATCTTGGAACTCCTACACCTAGATCTTTTTGGACCTGTATCTCCATTAAGTGTAAACGGTAGAAAGTACACTCTTGTTATTATTGATGATTTCTCTAGATTTACTTGGGTTGTTTTCATGTTCAAGAAAAAGGAAACTCTAGAGAAACTACCTGATCTTCTCAACAAACTATCAAATCAAAAGGAGACATCCATCATCACCATTCGATCTGATCGAGGAACTGAATTCATCAATCATATGATCGAAGGATACTGCTCAAAAATGGGCATTCAACATCAAACTTCAGCAGCTCGTACACCACAACAAAATGGGATTGTGGAAAGGCATAACAGATCGCTCAAAGAGGCTGCCCAAACTATGATAAATTAAATCAACCTCCCAAAGAAGTTCTGGGCAGAAGCAGTCAACACAGCCTGCTACACACAAAATCGATATGTTATCACGCAACGTCACGGAAAAACTCCTTAAGAGCTGTGGAATAACAGAAAGTCTCGTATTTCATACTTTCGATCATTTGGTTGTAAATGTTACATTCATAACAATGGGAAAACTCAATTAAAAACATTTGATAGCAAAAGTGATCAATGAATATTCTTAGGATATTCTGAAATTAGTAAAGCTTATAGAGATTTTAATAAGAGAACTCTTGTTGTGGAAATAACACCACATGTTATTTTTGATGAAGCTAATTTTGAAGTTTCAGGAACAGATAGCTCTTATTCAAAAGATGATCTCACTTCCTCAACATTGAGAATCTCCACAGATAGACTTATCGACGACATACTCCTATGGAGTCCACGAAAAGATGAAGATGAAGAAGAAACTAATATTCAACCTGCTGTAGAGAAGCCACAGCAAGGGGGAACAGATGTACAAATATCACATCTAGGGGGAACATCACATGAAGAATGCTCACAACAATCTGTTGCTGAACAAAACATTCCTCAATCTGCTACACTCACAACTCAATAGCCATCTGTTCAAAACTTGGTAAATGAAGTATCAAGTATTGTTGGGAAGTGGACTCCAGCACCTCCCGGAGGGGGGTCCTCCGTGTATCGTACCCGAGAGAACTTATGGGAGTGCAACTTGCCACAGTCGAAAAGGGCCTGCACTACCATTGTTGACGAGAGGTTAAATGAATTGATTAGTACTACTTATACCAACATGGTGCATCATCTTTTCAGGTGACCCCTTAGTAGAAACTCCAAGGTTAAGCGTGCTTGGCTTGGAGCAATACTATGATGGGTGACCTACTGGGAAGTGTCCTGGATCAGCCTGTCAGTGAGGACAAAGCAGGCTGGGAAAGAAAGTATTGGTGTGTGGGGCAAGTACGTCGATTCTGATGGGCGCTCCCGATCCAACAATTGGTATCAGAGCCGGGGCTTCGGATGTGAAGAATCGAATCCGGCGGTGCCATCCCTAGACAGGGAGTGCCTGAGGGGAGGAGTTGTTGGGCACAACAACTCTAGGGGTTATGACGATTCACGGCCGTAATCTGAGGTGCGAGATTGACGGTCCTCTGGGTGTTAGAGGTAGCCCCGTGGCCCGGGTTCGAAGGAGTGCCAGCATATGATCTCAAGGTCCGATGCATCCTCCAGAGTACAGGGATGGTGCTGAGGGGGGGATTGTTGGGAAGTGGACTCCAGCACCTCCCGGAGGGGGAGTCCTCCGTGTATCGTACCCGAGAGAACTTATGGGAGTGCGGCCTGCCTCAGTCAAAAAGGGCCTGCACTACCATTATTGACGAGAGGTTAAGCGTGCTTGGTTTGGAGCAATACTATGATGGGTGACCTACTGGGAAGTGTCCTGGGTCAGCCTGTCAGTGAGGACAAAGCAGGCTGGGAAAGAAAGTGTTGGTGTGTGGGGCAAGTACGTCGATTCTGATGGGCGCTCCCGATCTAACAAGTATTAACTTAAACACTGACAATCTCTTTGATGTTCCTATCACAGATCATCCCAAATTTGAGAATCCACCTGATGAGATAGAAATCGAAGTATCTGAGAAAGAAATGAAAAGGCATCCATCTGATCTCATTGTTGGGAACCCAGGCTAGTTGCCAAAGGATATTGTCAACAAGAAGGGATTGACTTTGATGAAACCTTCGCACCTATGGCACGACTAGAAGCTATCAGATTGTTTCTTGCCTACGCAGCTTTCCAATGTTTCAAAGTATTCCAAATGGATGTAAAGAGTGCATTTCTGAATGGAATTCTAGAAGATGAAGTCTACTTGGAACAACCACCTGGAAGTCTACTTGGAACAACCACCTGGGTTTGAAGTTGAAGATGAAAACAAAGTGTATAGATTAGCTAAAGCAGTGTATGGACTAAAACAAGCTGCTTGAGCTTGGTACGAGACACTGTCCACTTTCTTACTTCAATCGGGATTCAAACGAGGATCAGTAGACAAGACGCTATTCACCATCAAAGTCCAAGACTATATCCTTTTAGTTCAAATTTATGCTGATGATATTATTTTTGGATCTAAATCTAAATTCCTTTGTAACAAATTTAGCAAGCTAATGCAGGATAAATACAAGATGTCAATGATTGGAGAAATGAATTTCTTCCTAGGATTGAAAGTCAAACAATCTGCTGATGGGATCCTAATTAATCAATCTAAATACATCAACGATCTCATCACAAAATTTGGAGTTAAAGACTGCAAACCAGTAAATATCCCTATGCAAACAAATGGACAAATTGGGCCTGATGTGCTTTGGAAGACAACTGATATAAAACAGTATCGTGGTATTATCGGATCACTTTCATATCTAACTGCAAGTTGACCCGACATTACATTTGCTGTTGGTGTTTGTGCTAGGTATCAAGCTAGCCCAAGGGAATCCCACTTGGAAGCAGCCAAAAGAATTTTGCGTTATCTCAAAGGAACAATGGAGATAGGTTTATGGTATCCTTGTGATGATAATTTTGAATTAACTGGTTACTCTAATTTTGATTATGCAGGTTGCAAGCTTGATAGAAAATCTACATCTGGGACTTGTCAATTTCTTGGAAGCAAGTTCATTTCATGGTTTTCTAAAAAGCAAACTTCGGTTGCAACCTCAACAACAGAAGCAGAGTACATGGCAGCAGGGAATTGCACAACACAAATTTTGTGGATCAAACAACAACTAAAAGATTATGAAGTCTACATGGATGGTGTGCCAATATTTTGTGATAGCTCAATTGCCATCACACAAAATCCTGTTCTACACACTCGTTGCAAACATGTGGATGCTCGTCATCACTTTATTCGTGATCATGTTGAAAAGAGGAACATCAAGATCGAGAAGATTCATACGGATGTGCAGCGAGCTGATATTCTCAAAAAAGCATTAGCCGAAGACAGATTCAAAATACTTTGTGGAAAACTGGGATTGATAAATTTTATCGAAATTGGTACAAGTGTCGATAATAACTAGCTGGTGGTAAAAGGCCATCTGTTATCACACCTCTAATTTTAGCTACCTATTTCTTTATTTACATATTTGTGTTACTAAAATTATTTGCAAAGTGAAAACTTAGAGATAAAAACAAGCTGCTTAATTTTGAAAATTAGCAGCTAGCTGATACGTGAAATACAAATAGCAGATTGATCAAAGTAGAAAACGACCTGCTATCCATAAACAAAAGCAGCGAGCTGCATAAAATTGAAAATTAGCAGCTAGCTGTTAAAATCAAAAATAGCAGTTCGATCAACGAAGAAAACGATCTTCTTACATATCAACAACAAGCTGCATAAAGTGGAAAATCAACAGCTAGCTATCAAAATCTAGGATAGCAGATCGTTCGAACCTCAAAACGATCTGCCAGAGCATTAATCAAGGGGGAATCAAAATTCATTTATTTCTCTATCTCCTTTAGTATTTATGTCTCATGATTGCTAATAAAAACTAATTAATTTTCGGAAATACCGAAAGCCTAGATGTCAGAAAAGGTGAAGGATAGATTGAAGACCATTTAATGTTGCAGTCCTCGGTTATTATTTCGAGACAATGATGTGACTTCTTTGTAGACGCAATTTGATGGCGTATGCACTTCATTCGATTTTAGGCGGCAAATGATTAAATCAGGGAGTAATCTCAACCGTTATTTATTATTACTTTTATAAGATTCAATCTGGATCGTTCATTGTATACCTATATATATGTGATTGTTTGACTGTTCTTCTCACACTTTCAAAAATTCCCACTCACAAAAACCTAAACCGCCATTGTTGTGCACAAGTTCTCCTGCAAAACTTCATCCTTTTCAAAACCAATCAAAACTTTTTCACAAATGCCTACATCTGAAACAAGCTCTTCATCTTCACAAGCACCTCCGATTCTCTTGAAGGAGATGCTACACATGATTGAGGCAAAATTGTGGCCGGAGCCTCGCGCTGTACTTACACATCACGGGTTTCGTACCTTAGATGTGTTATTCAGTAAAATTGAGGCGTGCATAGGTTAAAACTCACAAAAGCATGAACTAGGACTTAATGCTTATGCATATGTTGTTCTAATGCTTATTTTTCACATATCTCTATTGTCTATAAAAGTATGACTATGTGCACACTTCATAAATGCATAATCTGTGTTTCATTTCCTACATATTTTTTTCCGGTGCATTATGACTACTGTATTATAACTGGTTTAAATCATATATTGAGTACTCACTGGAGTAAATATGTTTAATCATGTATTCATCACTGTTTTTTTGAATGTATTGTCCTCACATGGTGTCAATTGTCATTCTACATATAAGTGTCTTAACAGCAAGCATCTACAAACACTAAACCAAAATTTGCTCTTGTTTAGGGTTCCACAAGATTCTCACCATGGAACCAGATTACTTCCTTCCTCGACAAATTGCCTTACTCTATTGCTCGTGGATGGTGGATGATAGAGATGAATACACCATGAAGATACCAATTGGAAAAACTAAAGAGGATAACATTCGCACCACCGTTATCGAGATGATCCTTCAGACCTATCACTTGACTGATGAAGGAGAAATTTTGGTCGAAGAAGTCACAGACGATCAAATTCAAAAAGCTCTTGACATAATGCTTGCACATCCATTCTAGTGGACTGGAAAGGCATTCAACAGCTGCTGGAGGAAAAATGGTGGCTGAGGTCAAGAAACATGTGGAGCAGCATTATGAGGACATGGAGAAAACCACGATTCCTATCGTGGTAAAAAACGAACTGCCAGCCTTGCTCAAAGACCAGTTGAAGACAGCACTACAAGAGGCTTATGTAGCCACTGGGGATGAAATTTTTAAAATCAATAATCAATAACTGATATGAAATAGCTCACAGCGAGCTGTCAGTCGACTTCCACTCTCATCTCAAAGATGCATCAAAACAATTCGATGAAGTCACTGGCAACATTTCTACTTTCTTGCAATACAAAGAAGATGCCGATGCAAAATTCAAAGCGCTTAATGATGAGCTTGCCTCTCTTCGACTCATCATCTCCAAGGATTTCCTTGATGATGTCGAAAAGGGGGAAGAAAAAGACACTGCTCAGCCCGCTGCTCAAATCAAAAAGCCTACTGCTAAACTAGCTGCTAAGAAGAAAAAGATGACAGCAAAGCAAGCTGCTGATGCCAGATTGCTTAAAAAGGAAAATGAAGAAAAACAAAGAAAAGTGGAAGAGGAGGCTCACAAGGCAGAAGTTAGAAAATGAAAGAAGATAGCAACAGAGGATGATGAAGAAACAGAGATGTTTTTGGATGGATATAAGGCGGAGCAGATCGCTGATCCTGAATTCCAAAAATTATGGAGAGCAAAAAAGCAAAGACAAGGGAAAACAGAGGCGAAATTTGATGACAAGGATGAAACTCCAGATGAGGATGCTGATGAGCCATCAAATCCGATGTTCAAATTTTTTGAAAAATTTCAACTTACTGAGCCACAAAACTTAACATGGATTCACAGCAAGCAGGCCTCTCAATGGAACAAGCTGGTAAAGGAATTCATAATGCAGCATTACTACTTGATGGATGAAGATGTGCAAGGAGGATCTGTAGACGATCTGTTTCGAGAATTCCTCTCCCAAAACAAAAATCAATCATTCATTGAATATCTATTCAGATAGTCTGCTATGACAAATACTCCTCTCACTGCTCCAAAGAAAACAACACTTTTGTATCCAAGAATACCAGGAACTATAGAGGTTGTTGGTCCCGAAAGAGCAAGGTTTGGTGTATGGGGGGGGGGGGGAATACACCAAATACAAACTTTTCAGTTTACTTGTTAAATTATCAGAGCGTTCAAGCTATTCTTATTTAAGAAATTGCTCGGCAGATGACTGACCAGATCAATACTCAAATCGATACCAGTTTAGTCCAAACAGATTGCTCTCTAGTGAAAACACTTAGTCAATAATAAGACTGATCTTATTATCTTCTGGGTGTTGTGTGTGCGGAAATACGGTGGATTTAATGAGTGCTCTTATAAGAAAACCTTTAATGAAGATTGATATGCGGTTTGTATGATAGTGCAGAATGTTAGAGTAATAAACAACTGAAAAGTAAAGATGCACGAAAGTAAATGACACAGTTGTTTAACGTGGTTCGGGAATTCCCTACGTCCACGATCTGGTCAAGCTAGACCAGATTATCCAATACTAGGATGCTCTGCTTCTTTATACTCGTGGAGAACGAGTCACAAGTATCAATCAAAGCTAGAGAGATACCTATGCACGAAGTGAGGGTCGTGTCCCTTTACAACAGATTACCTCTACGTTACCACTAGAAACCTACTAGCTAGTAAGGTGATCTGCTTTCTCTCGACAAGATAGACTTCAATCGAGGTTGGGTTGGTGTGATGAAGAATCACAGGTCTTTTGAAGCTCTTAATCTGGATCAAGGTAGGAAGCTTGAGAGTAAGTTGATAGTTTAGCTCGCGTGCGTTATCTCACTTTCTCCAGATCGTAGCTCCAAATATATATAGGCATTGAATTTTAAAATTTTAGCCGTTTGTTGATTGGTATGAGATTGATTGTAGATTGCCAATCAATGATATCCACCATATCTGTTCTTGCCATGTAGAGAACGTTGACTTAATCTTCAAGTTATGAAAAGCAGATTGCTAACGTCTTCTTTCCTTCTTTGTGTCAAATGAAGATCCTCTTTCTAATCCCTGTTGGATGAACTTCATTTTTGACGTGGCAAGATAGTATGATGTGTAGAATGATGTCATCTGGTGGTTTGATGACTTTATCGATCTGGTGCGTTGCTGTAACTATCGATCTGGTCGCTGTCTGTTACAGCGGATCGATTCCTTCTTGGCTTGAAATCTTGGTCTTCATCCTATACTATTTATAGAAATGACTTCTATAGGAATAACCCTTTTACACGTTAGGTCATATCCTAATCTGTTCTTTAACAGAATTCACTTTAAATGTAGTAATCTGCTTTACACGTAGAACAGTTTAATACTAAAAAGCTAAGTGTGTTTTCGAAGGATCATCATCAAAACCAAATATACACTAGGGTTCCCAACAATGGTTGATCACACCGCAGTTCTAAATGCTATCAATTGATCTGCTCAACTAATGAACAATCCCATTGACTTCAACAACAAAGATTAGAGAAGGTTGTTCAATGAGATATATGCTAGTTTTGTTGTGCCTTCGGAGCTATGGCAAAGGGAGATGGTGGAGAGAAGAAGGGCGTAGCTAGCTGATCAGCAACGTCGTCAATATGTATTTGTAAGCTGAAGTATGGATTCATCATGTGCCGTTATTTTCTCAAGGAACCTCT
>JAPKLX010003003.1:0-11698 GCA_026898415.1 Leonotis leonurus
CACGGAGGACCCCCCCTCCGGGAGGTGCTGGAGTCCACTTCCCAACAGATCTCAATCTACCTATCTGTGTGACAAATTTGCTGAACTTATGAAAAATAAGTATCAAATGTCCATGATGGGAGAATTGAGCTTCTTCTTAGGTTTGCAGGTCAAGCAGCTACCAGATGGTATCTTTATTAATCAGACAAAATACATTAACGATCTGCTGACCAAGTTTGGTTTAAAAGACAGTAATCCAGTGAAAATCCCAATACAGACCAATGGGAAAATTGATCCAGATCCCGAGGGAAAACCAGCTAACATTACACAATACAGAGGGATCATAGGATCACTACTCTACCTAACTACCAGTCGACCTGACATTACTTTTGCAGTAGGAGTATGTGCTAGATATCAAGCAAACCCCAAAGAGTCTCACATGGAAGCAGCTAAGAAGATACTAAGATATCTTAAAGGAACAACCCATATAGGACTATGGTATCCATATGAAGACAACTTTGAGCTAACTGGATATACTGACTTAGACTACGCTGGATGTAAACTGGACAGAAAGTCAACATCTGGTACATGTCAGTTTCTAGGAAATAAACTGATTTCCTGGTTCTCAAAGAAACAGACATCAGTTGCCACCTCAACAACAGAGGCAGAATATATGGCAGCTGGAAGTTGTTGTGCACAAATACTGTGGCTCAGACAACAACTTAAAGATTATGAGGTTGATGTCAAGGAAATACCTATTTTCTGTGACAGCTCAAGTGCTATAGCAATCACACAGAACCCAGTATTGCACACCAGATGCAAACATGTTGATGTGAGACATCACTTTATAAGAGACCATGTTGAAAGAAGACATGTACAGATTGAGAAAATACATACTGAAATTCAGAGAGCAGATATTCTCACAAAGGCATTACCAGAAGGAAGATTTAGGATGCTTTGTGGAAAACTAGGACTTTTAAATCTTGAAGATAGGACCAGATTGACCTAAACCAGATCAAATTCAATATTCCAACATGGAATGAATAACAGATCATCATGGTCCAGATTGATAAAATTCAGCTTATGTGAAAAATCCAACTGGGAATCATTAAAGGATTCAACCAGATCGATTCTTCTTGACCAGATTACTAAATGCCACGTGGATATTAAATTAATAATTTTTATCCCATTACTTGGTTAAGGGGGAAAGGTCAACCATATACGGCGACTAATTATCTATATTCTGACATTAGATATCAAAATCTTTTATTTTTTGATGATTACGTACAGTAATTGGGAAACGTGATCGAGGAAATATCTACCAAATCAAGAAAAAGGGAGATAAAAGACTGCAACAAAGACAACGCGCCACATCGCAATCGTTCGATCATAGCGCGTGCATCACATGATAAAGAGAGGCGACTATAGGCTGTAAACCTAGAACATGGAAAGGCGGGAAAGCTGAAAAAGGGAAGGATTTCTGAATATTTTATTACTCTACTTATCTTCTCTTTGGTGTATATAGTTTGATAAGGCGTTTCATGTATCACTTACACTTACATATTTCTCGAAACAATTAGCAAATTTTCTGCCTCCCAAAATTCTCTCTTCCTTCGCAAATCTCTCTATTTTTTAGTAAGAATGGCACCAAAATCCTCTGTTTTTCTGGAACAAGCAAGCTTTCTGAAACCTTACATACACCAAGACCTTTTCGCGGTACTTGACACCTTCGGGTTTCACAAACTGGAAAAGGCATTTGATCTTGTCCGCCAGTGCAAAGGTTTCTTGTTTAGTTTGTTTAATAGTATTTCTTATACATGCATATGACAAACTGCTTTTACTCTGTTTACATACTCTTACTCGTGATCTCTGTAATATCGATTGCTAGACTGCATAAAACTGCTTTGGGGCACTTATACTTCACTGATGGAAGGATAGTGCTCACATATGCTCTACTGTGTTTCCTGTAGGTTTCTGCAACATTATCACTTCACACCCAGTACAATTCCTTCCCAAGGAAGTTGCTGCGGTGTACCTCTCATGGCAAGGAGAGAGAGGTGGAGATGAGGCCACCATCAGGGTGAGCAAAGGGAACACGACTAGCAACACCTCCTACAACGTTATCAACATCATCAATGCCGCTTACAAAGTGAAGGATGAAGGCTTAGAACTTGGAGAAATTACTGCAGAACAGCTGCAAGAAGCTGTGGAGATGGTGATGATTATTCCCATCCAATACACAAACAGGATGTTTGTCCGTGCACTTCTCGCGCCAGAATTCAGAATCTTATTTGAATTCGTACAGCGAATATTTCTCAACCACAACGGCTCATACGACCAGGTCACCCCTGAGAAGTTTAGGATCTTAGCAGCAGTAGTTCTTAACCTGCCAGTTAACTGGAGCAGGATCTTATACGATCTCTTGGCAAAGGAGGCCAAGATGATCTTGTTTGTAAAAGGTAGCTCACCTGGAATTGAAGTAAAAAGAAGCACTCTAAGTCATTCCACAAAAATCAGATTTATGCTCGAGTCTTTCTTCCCTCAACACCAGTGGGATACAGTTGTTGAGTTCAACACCAAACAACACTTTCCCAAGGACCAGCATCAGATAGAAATGTCGATGGGAATTTCAGCCAATCTGATTGCCCGGGTGAAGGACTCAGTGGTGTTCAGTGCACTGATGGAGATGGGAAACTCGAATCCCATTTGGATTCCACCATCTGGTCAAGCAGATCAACCCACAACATCCAAGATAACAAAGGAACAGCCAATAGAGCGAACCCCCACCAAGAGAACTACAAGAAGATCTAGCTCCATTGATACTGACACATCCACCGCAGCTCAGCCACCCAAACCAAAACGAAGAAGACTTCAAAAATTGTCTGCTGCAGTTCAGACTGAAGCACCTGCTGCTGCAGAAGCTGTCATTCCTCAACAGGAGGTCGTGGAGGAAGAAGTTATGCTGGGTGGTCCACCAGAAGATGTGGCACCTCTTTCATCTGTACACCCAGAACAATCCAAAGACTTCTCCCCTGCACACTCTACTAGCCCATCATCTGCTGATCATTTAGAGCAGATTGATGAGGAGGCTGAGATAGAAGAAGCATCAACAGATGAAGAGGAGGAGTTGAAGAAAGCAGAATCTGTGGTGAGAATGCTTGAGACAGAGGCTGACCACTCTGTGCTCAGAACTTTTCCGGGGATCCAGCTCACCCCAGAAACTTATGCTGCAGCCAAACGCCTAAAATTCATTTTGCTGGTGAAAGACAAGGAATTCTACGTATTGGACGCTCTGCTTCGCACCAGATCAATCCATGCACTAAAAATTGAAGAAGTCACCTTGCTTAAGATCTTCACTACATCTTCCATTGCCGAGCTCCGAGAGTCATACAAACCAGATATACTAGGCCTGGCGAAGTTTGAGGCTGATGAACTCCAGATCGATCTGCGATCTGTGTACGAGAAAGCCAACATGCTGGACTTTTATAACAGCATCGAAGAAGAAGTTGTTGAGGAAGAGGTTGAAGCTGCTCATGCTGATGCTCACCAACAGGGTGTAGCCACTCCAGCAAATGAGATTGATCAGCAAATGGCTGAACGTGAAAAGCAGACCACTACACAAACTGAAGGGGAACAAGCCACTCCTTCTGAAATCCCCAATGTAGTGACAAGCCAATCACCTGCAGAGGATGAGCTTATTGGACAGAATGTAGGAGGAGAACTTACAAACGACATCTACACTCCTGCTGCTGTAGCTGCGCATGGTTTATATGAGGAGACATACACATTGGAAGACATATTGATGAACCAACATCAATCACTGTCTCATATGCAGATCAGAGACCTTATTTCCAAGAAGGTCGACCAATACATGTATGGGACGCTCTCCCAAGTGCAAGATGAAGCTACCCGCATACTCACAGAGTTCAACGACTACTTGAAGACTCATGTCGATCGAGTTGACTCTGAATTGAGGACAATATGCAGGCTGAAGATCGAAGAGATCAACAAGAAACTGGACGATGATCGAGCTGCTGCTGATGAAAGGAAGGCACAGATCGATCAGAGTCTGTTTTCAACTGAGTTCAAAGTGAAAGAGATGTACAAGGTTGTCACTGCCTTCGCAGCAAAAGAAAAGGATATGGTGCACTCTATAGTGAAAGAACAGACAGATGGCCTCACTGCTGACTTAGTCAAAGAAACCAATGCCTATACAAGATCACTTCTTCGGCAGTTTGAGGCAGATGGAAAGAATTTTGTTGAACGAAAGCTAAGCGAGCTGCGCTATCCCACCAAAACTATGATCGAAACATATTTCAACGAGATTGGGACGATCCAAGAAGATCAGGAAGAATACAAAGCCGATCTGGCCAAAGCTCAAGCCTCTCTACAGAAGCAGATTGATGATTTCAACCTCAACATCACATCACTGCTTACACAGCAGGTACAGACTGATAAAGAAATGGCAACAATGAAAGAGGAGATCACTTCCCTACGAGCCCTTGTCAGCATGTTTGTTGCTGATGTCGAAAAGGGGGTAGGAGGATCTGGGAAAGTGAAGAAGCCATCTGCTGCAGCTGGAAAAGCAAAAGGAAAAGAGAAGGAGAAGGAATCTGCTCAACCTGAGCAACAGATCACTGCACAGACAGCCAGTCCTCCATCTGCTCAAACACAGAAGTCCAAATCATCAAGCAGATTGAGTCAGACGCAAAAGAAGAAGAAAAGAACTGGATTTAGTTGGCCAACAGCTCACATCAGAACATCTGCAGTGACCAACTGGGTCCCAGTCCACTTGAGAGATGGATGGGAAGGGCTCAAGAATGCATTCATTCTCTGCAGATACTTCCTGAAGGAGCCTGCATACATTGAGGGATCGCCCAACGAAGCATTCAATAAATATCTGGACTTGAATGAAGCTAGTGATCTGGTTGAAGAAATAAGGAAGGCTGCTGCCCAAGCAAACATACAGATCACTGCGCCAGAAAAGGAAAATAGATCGTGCCCCACCATCCCAGGAACAGATTTGCCTGACAAGACATTCCTGCTCACCTTCATTAACCAACTTGCTGAAAATAGAGGATTTAAGGTGGATGCAGAGGATCCTGATTACATAAGGATCAGAGAGGGAATATATGAAAGCGTCCAGCTTATCTCAGATGAAACCAGGGAAAAAATGAAGAGACAACAGGAAGAGAAGAGAAAGAGCAGATAGCCATTCATTTCTTATCATTAATGATCTGCATTTTCTTATCTTTGTGATGATCATCTGTAAACCCTTTTTGTCTCTAATATATGAAATTTTTCTTGAGTTTCTGATGACAACATTTTATTGTCAAGAATACATATGAAAATATCCTAAACGTTATAAACTTAATAACGTACTAAACATCAACAAGGGGGAAATTGTTGGGAACCCTAAGGTCTTAGTGTTAATGATGGTCTTTCGAAACACACTTAGCTAGTTTAGAAGTTAAACTGTTCTCGTGTAAAATCAGATCACTAGAGATAAGGTGATTTCCGTTATGGAACAGATTAGGAGATGACTTAAAATGTAAAGGAGATATTTCTATAGAAGTCAATCTCAACTTAGAATAGGATGAAAATCAAGTTTTTATGCCAAAGAAGAATCGATCTGCTGTAACAGACAACGACCAGATCGATGACCAGATCGATGCCTACAGCGAAGAACCAGAACGATTGAGTCATCAATCCATCAGCTGACATCATCCTACTCATCATATACACTTGCCACGTCAAAGATCAAAGTCCATCCAACTGGGATTGGAAAGAAGATCTTCGGTTAACATATATTGAGTCAACTTTTCTTATATGGCAAGAACAGATATGATGGAAACCATTGATTGGCAATATACCATCTATCTCACGCCAATCAACAACGGCTAGAATTTCAAATTCAATGCCTATATAGTTGAAGTCAAAAATCTGGAAAGAGAGAGCATACACGCGAGCTATACTGTTGTTATACTTTCAAGCACTCTGCAATCCAGACATAGAGCTTCAATATTCTGTGATTCAACATCACACTAACTACCTCGATTCAAGTCTGTCTTATCGAGAGAAAGGAGATCACCCTGCTAGATAGTAGTTTTCTAGTGGTAACGTAGAGGTAATCTGTTGTAAAGGGACACGACCCTTCAATCGTGCATAAGTATCATTCTAGTTGTGATTGAAACTTGTGACTCGTTCTCCACGAGTATAAAGAAGCAGAGTATCCTAGTAGTGGATAATCTGGTCTAATTTTGACCAGATCGTGGACGTAGGGATTTCCCGAACCACGTTAAACAACCGTGTGCTTTATATTTCTGCATATTTAATTTCTGTTGTTTATTATTCTAACTCTCTGCACTATCATCCATCTGCATCTCAATCAATCTCTTTAATCAATCTGGTTAATACTTAAGGTTTTCTAATCAAAAGCAATCACTAATCCACCATTATTCCGCACTCACTCTACACTCAGAAAGTAATAAGATCACTCTTATTATCAACTAAGTGTTTCACTAAGAGAGTAATCTGTTTGAACTAAATCTATTATTGATCTGCATATCGATCTGATTAGTCACTGCCGAGAAATTTCTTATATAGAATAGCTTGAACTCTCTTATAAATTGTCAAGTAAAACTGAAAAGTTAGTATTTGGTGTATTCCCCCCCCATACACCAAACCTTGCTCTTCCGGGACCAACAAGTGGTATCAGAGCAGTGGTTCAAACAGACCATTGTTTTGTTTCACAAGGTTAAAACCTGTGTGGTCTACTTGAATAGATCTAGGAAAACCTTTTTCATTCACGTGCATACTATCTGTTATGGAGTCATCTGTTATCAGGGCTTGCGAAGAATTCTCTATTCAAGGATATAGAGAATGGAGCTTCAGGATCAAGATGTGCCTTAAAGCCCATCATTGCTTAATGTGGAAAGTAATTGAGGAAGGGCCATTAGCAATTACAGAAGAAACTACTCGTATCACTGAGACAGGAGCGGTTAAAGAATCTGTACTAAAGGATCCCAGAAAATATACCTCTGAAGAAAGGAGAGAAGCAAATCTTGATGATTTTGCCAAAGGGATCATCTCCAGCACGGTCAAAGGCATACATCAGGCCAAAATCCAAGATTTGGATACTGCCAAAGAAATGTGGGAAGCCTTAAGAGACCTAGCCCTAGGATCTGAAGTAATGATCGAGAACAAGCTGTCTCTAGCCTGCAACAAATATGACGAATTCAAAATGGAACCAGGCGAGACAATAGAACAGATGAAGATGAGATTCACTGGAATTCTCCTTGAAATATCTGCGTTCAAAAAGAACAAATATACTCAAAGGGAGAAGAACATGAAAGTTCTTAGAGCTCTTCCACCAAGCTGGGAGATCTATGCAGCAATGCAACCTCTAAGAGCAGACTTCAATGATCTGTCCACTGAAGCCTTATTTGATCATCTCGAAGGTCATGAGTGTGACATCCAAAGAATTCGAGGAACAGACCATCTGTCCAAAAAGGCAGAAAGTAGCTCGAAGAAGGATAAAGAGGTAGCCTTCAAAGCGAAGAGCAAACCAGATGATCCTTCTGAGCCTGCTAATTCAGATGAAGAGAAAGGCTATGACAAACTCTTAAAAGAGTTCGCAATGATCGCTAAACGAATGGACAAGATGGAAACCAGATCAAAGAAATACAGACGCTTCTACAAAGATAACAAGAGAAACTTCAACAAGAAGTATGACAATGATCGATCTGATGACAAGGATGAGTCCAAAAAGCAGTTTACTAAAACTACAAAGACCTCTAACTCAACAGATTACACTTGCTTTGAATGTGGCAGAACAGGTCACTTCAAAACAGATTGTCCTAATCTGTCCAGAAGCCAAAGAGAAGAACTAAGAGCTAAAAGAGATCGAAAGCTGAAATATGAGCGCAAAGCCATGATAGCTGAACAGAACTCAAGCAGTTCGAGTCATTTCTCAGACAGCTCATCAGAAAATGATGAAGCCTTCATTGCTGACGACGAAGAAAGCTGGAATGAATGCTATATGGGATTGGACAACGGTCTAGATGAAGTTGAGGTAAATTCTTGCTACTCAAATTCTTCAAATAATAATAATGATCTTGAACAGGAAAGTGAAGATCAAGCAGAATACTCATGGAATGAAATAGATGAGATGTTCAAAAGCTACTCAAGTATCAAGAGGCTGTTTAAAGAAGTTGTTGAAGAGAATGACAGATTGAAGAAAGTTGAGCAGATTTTAAGCACAGTGAATACACAATTTGTTGCTAAAATGAACGATCTGGAAGAACAGATCAAGGGTAAAGACAGTGAGATCCACACACTTAACTCAAAAGTTAAGGATCTGGTTACAAGAAACAATGTTGCTGAAGAAAATATCAAGAAAGGAAAAGAAATGATCTACAAGAGTGATGAGCGTGCCAAATTGCTAATCAATCTGCAACAAAAGGGCACATCTGGATTAGGGTATCCAGGTCACTCAGAAAAGTCTTCTGGAACTGTAAACTTCGTACCAGAAAGGAAGCAAATACCAGATCAAGTGAAGGACTTGAAGAACAAGAAAGGTTATCCTCAAAAGATGATAATAAAAGATGCAAAGAACAGGCAGTATCATCAAACAAAGAGACAACCAGCTCACTACACAGAAATAGAACACCTTCAAAAAGCAAATGTCAACAGGACAAAAATTGTCAACAGGACAGTACCTACTAAGAAAGGATTGAAGAAGGATGAAATAGAGAGATATCATCCATCTGAAATTCACTCTATATCTAAAGTAGATAATGAGGGAAACATCATTACCTGCTATATTGCTGTTCCTAACCCTAGAATGTTCTGGATTCGAAAAGGATTGTTTGCTAATAATCAAGCACCCAAACGTTGAAAGGGTAGCTAAGTATGATTAATTGCAGGACCAAAGAACTGCAAGAAGGAGTAAGATAGCAAGAGGAACTATCTGGATTATAGATAGTGGTTGTTCAAAACACATGACATGTGACAAGAACCTACTATCAGATTACATAGAGAAACCAGGACCACAGGTCACTTTTGGATGTAATTCAAAAGGATATACCAGAGGGTATGGAAACATCAAAGTTGGCAAGACCACTATCACTAATGTGTCATATGTTGAGGGTCTTAGCCACAATCTGTTTTCTGTAAGTCAACTTTGTGCTAGTGGCAATCAGATTGTTTTTGATACTAACAACTGTCTGGTGAAGAACAAGGAAGGAGATGAAGTACTCCTTACCGGTAAACTGCAGGATAGATTATATATTGTCCAGTGGACAAATCAGATCGAGACCTGCTTAGTCACTAAGACTGTATCAGAAACAAGCTGGTTATGGCATAAGAGATTAAGTCATCTTAATTTCAAATCAATCAACAGGATTGTCAAGGAAAGGTTAGTGGAAGGACTACCAGATCAAGTGTATGATAAAGATCACATATGTGATGCTTGTCAAGCTGGAAAGCAAACCAGATCATCCTTCACAAGCAAAACAGTTCATTCAACATCAAGGATACTAGAGCTGTTACACCTTGATCTGTTTGGACCAGTCAAACCACTAAGTATCAATGGGAGAAAGTACACATTGGTAATCATAGATGATTACTCAAGATTCACTTGGGTCATCTTTCTGCTGAAGAAGAAAGAAACCCTAGACAAGCTCCCTGACTTTCTACACAAGATCACTAAACAGAAAGAGATGAGTATAACCTCCATCAGAACAGATCGAGGAACAGAATTTCTCAACCAAAAGATTGAAGCATATTGTACCAAGAAGGGAATCACTCATCAAACATCTGCTGCTCGAACTCCCCAACAGAATGTTGTAGTTTAAAGAAGAAACAGATCACTCAAAGAAGCAGCACGCACAATGCTTAATTCAACCAATCTACCGAAGAAATTCTGGGCAGAAGCTATTTACACTGCCTGTTATACTCAAAACAGATCATCCATCACAATTAGACATGGAAAAACACCATATGAGATTTGGAACAGCAGAAAGCCTAAGATTTCGTATTTTAGAACTTTTGGTTGTTTATGTTACATACACAATAATGGAAAATCACAGTTGAAAACCTTTGATAGCAAAACTGACCCTGGAATATTCTTAGGATATTCTGATGTCAGTAAAGCTTATCGATTTTACAATAATAATTCTCATATTGTGGAAGTAACACCTCATGTTGTTTTTGATGAATCTACTGTTGAGTACAGATCACTAGATGAAAAGCAGACAGAAAACCAGGTGACTACCAGAAGGATGAATGAACTTTTACTTGAAGATATTCTTATCTGGAATTCAAAGAGTGAGGATGAAGAAGTTATCACTCCACCTGTTGCTGAAGAGATCATACAGCAAGGGGGAATACCACTACACAATCTGAATGAAAACAGATCATCATCAGAAAACAATGAAACAATTATTACAAATAATGATCAACATCCAGAAGAAAGTCCAGATGAGAATCCATTTCAAGCTACATCAACAGCACACCCTGAATTTGAGGAACCAACAGATCAACCTGATCCTGAGTTATCTGATGAAGAAATGACTAGGAGAAGGAGATGGATACAAGATCATCCACCAGAACAGATCGTTGGGAACCCATCAGATCGTGTGAAGACCAGAAGAATGCATGGAGAAAGTGCATTGTTGAGCTGTTACCTCTCTCGCATGGAGCCATCTGATGCTTATGAAGCACTCCAAGATGCAGATTGGATAACAGCAATGCAAGAGGAACTCAATGAGTTCAAAAGAAATGAAGTCTGGTATCTCGTAGACAGACCCAAACACCAAGGTGTAATAGGTGTAAAATGGGTGTTCAAAAACAAACGTGATGAGAATGGTGAAGTAGTCAGAAACAAAGCCAGGTTGGTAGCTAAAGGCTATAATCAACAAGAAGGCATTGATTTTGATGAAACATTGGCACCAGTAGCCAGATTAGAAGCTATAAGGCTATTTCTAGCATATGCTGCTCACAAACAGTTCAAGGTATACCAGATGGATGTCAAAAGTGCCTTCCTCAATGGTATTCTTGAAGAAGAAGTATATGTGGAACAGCCACCTGGATTTGAAGAGGCAGATCCAGATCAGAAAGTTTATAGACTGGCTAAGGCTGTCTATGGTCTAAAACAAGCCCCTAGAGCTTGGTATGAGACCCTATCAACTTTCCTACTAGAATCTGGATTTAGAAGAGGATCTGTTGACAAGACTTTGTTTATCATCAAAGTCAAAGAAAACATTCTCTTAGTCCAGATCTATGTAGATGATCTTATCTTTGGATCTTGTTGGATCGGGAGCGCCCATCAGAATTGACGTACTGGCCCCACACACCAACACTTTCTTTCCCAGCCTGCTTTGTCCTCACTGACAGGCTGACCCAGGACACTTCCCAGTAGGTCACCCATCATAGTATTGCTCCAAGCCAAGCACGCTTAACCTTGGAGTTTCTACTAAGGGGTCACCTGAAAAGATGATGCACCATGTTGGTATGAGTAGTACTAATCAATTCATTTAACCTCTCGTCAACAATGGTAGTGCAGGCCCTTTTCGACTGAGGCAGGCCGCACTCCCATAAGTTCTCTCGGGTACGATACACGGAGGACCCCCCCTCCGGGAGGTGCTGGAGTCCACTTCCCAACAATCCCCCCCTCAGCACCATCCCGGTACTCTGGAGGATGCATCGGACCTTGAGA
>JAPKLX010003204.1:0-11468 GCA_026898415.1 Leonotis leonurus
AGCATTCTGCTAACCTTCTGTTGTTAACATTCTGCTAACCTTCTGCTGTTCTATCATCCAGACTTAGTAATCCAAGCTTTCCACACAGCATCTTAAATCTTTCTTCTGGCAGAGCTTTAGTCAAGATGTCAGCACGTTGGATATCTGTATGAATCTTCTCGATCTGGATGTGCTTTCTCTCCACATGATCTCTAATAAAATGATGTCTCACATCAACGTGTTTGCACCTTGTATGAAGTACTGGATTCTGTGTTATAGCTATTGCACTTGAACTGTCACAGAATATTGGTATCTCTTTTACTTCGATCTCGTAATCCCTTAGTTGCTGTTTCAACCATAAGATTTGTGCACAACAACTTCCAGCAGCCATATATTCTGCTTCTGTTGTTGAGGTGGCGACAGATGTCTGTTTCTTTGAAAACCAAGATATCAACTTGTTTCCTAAAAACTGACATGTGCCAGAGGTAGACTTTCTGTCCAGTTTGCATCCTGCATAATCTGAGTCAGAATAGCCTGTGAGTTCAAAGTTGTCGTCATGTGGATACCAGAGACCAACGTGAGTTGTTCCTTTAAGATATCTAAGTATCTTTTTGACATCTTCCATATGTGATTCTTTGGGATTGGCTTGATATCTGGCACACACTCCTACTGCAAATGTGATATCTGGTCGTCTTGCAGTGAGGTATAATAGTGAGCCAATTATGCCTCTGTATTTTGTTATAGGTGCTGGTTTGCCTTCTGGATCTGGATCTATCTTTCCATTTATCTGCATTGGTATCTTGGCTGGCTTGCTGTCTTTAACTCCAAACTTGTTGATCAGATCGTTAATGTACTTTGCTTGGTTTACAAAGATACCATCTGGTTGCTGTTTTACCTGCAAGCCTAAGAAGAAGTTCATCTCGCCCATCATGGACATTTGATATTTGTTCTTCATTAGTTCAGCAAATTTATCACATAAATGGGAAGATTGGGATCCAACAATTATGTCGTCTACATATATCTGCACCAAAAGGATATGTTCTTTGACTTTAATGACAAACAGTGTTCTGTCAACAGAACCTCTCTTGAACCCTGATTCCAGCAGAAAGGTTGATAACGTCTCATACCACGCTCTCGGTGCCTGTTTTAATCCATAGACAGCTTTAGCTAATCTATATACCTTCTGGTCAGGATTTCCTTCTTCAAAACCAGGTGGTTGTTCAACATATACTTCTTCTTCAAGTATACCATTTAGGAATGCACTTTTAACATCCATCTGGTACACTTTGAATCTCTTGTATGTTGCATATGCGAGAAATAATCTGATTGCTTCCAATCTGGCAACTGGTGCAAAAGTCTCGTCAAAGTCGATACCTTCCTATTGACTGTATCCCTTTGCAACAAGTCTAGCTTTGTTTCTGACTACTTCTCCGTTTTCATCTCGTTTATTCTTGAATGCCCATTTGACACCTATTACTCCCTGATGATTTGGTCTGTCTACCATATACCAGACTTGGTTTCTTTTAAACTCATTGAGTTCTTCTTTCATAGCAATGACCCAGTCTGCATCTTTGAGTACTTCATAAATGTCAGAGGGTTCAACACGTGATAGATAGCAACTGAGAAGTGCACTCTCTCCATGCATTCTTCTGGTTCTTACTCTATCACTTGGGTTCCCAACAATCTGTTCAGGAGGATGATTGTCCTGTATCCATCTCCTCCTGCTGGTCATTTCTTCTTCTGATATCTCAGGTTCTGGTTCATTTGTTGGGTCCTCAAATTCTGGATGAGATGTTTGAAAAGGATTGTCCACTTCTAGTTCTTCAATTTCTTGATTATTGTTCCAACCATTTGTATCTCTTGATTCTTCTGGTTGATTGTGATTTTGTTCATTGTTATCTCTTTCTTCTGGTTGATTACCTTCTGGTTGAATTATTGATCTGTCAAGGTCCAGAATGATGTGTTCTGTTCCCCCTTGCTGTGAGCTTATTGCTTCAGCATTGGATGAAACATTAATATCATTATCATCTGTTGTATTCGAGATTAGAATATCTTCTAGCAGGATTCCTTCTGTTCTCTTTTCCTTGTTCTGGCCTTGTGTATGATCATCACTCAACTCTCTGTCAATGACAAAAGATTCATCAAAGACAATATGAGGTGTTACCTCCACAATATGGGTCTTCTTGTTGTAAACCCTATAAGCTTTACTAACATCAGAATATCCTAAGAATATTCCAGGGTCAGCTTTGCTGTCAAAGGTTTTCAACTGTGATTTCCCATTATTATGGATGTAACACAAACAACCAAAAGAACGGAAGTAATGTATCCTGGGCTTTCTGTTGTTCCAGACTTCGTATGGTGTCTTTCCATGTCTGATGGTAACTACAGATCTATTCTGTGTATAGCAGGCTGTAGAAATTGTTTCTGCCCAAAATTTCTTAGGTAATCTGGTTGCATTAAGCATTGTGCGAGCTGCTTCTTTTAATGATCTGTTTCTTCTTTCAACTACACCATTCTGTTGAGGTGTTCTGGCTGCAGATGTTTGATGTGAGATTCCCATCTGGTTGCAGTAATCCTCAATCTTCTGGTTTAGGAATTCTGTACCACGATCTGTTCTGATGGTAGTAACAGAGACTTCCTTTTTCTTGGTAATTTTGTTGAGGAAGTTTGGCAGCTTTTCCAATGTCTCTTTCTTCTTATATAAGAAGATTACCCATGTGAATCTTGTATAATCATCAATGATGACTAGAGTGTATTTTCTACCATTTATACTTAATGGTTTAACTGGACCGAATAAGTCTAAGTGTAGTAACTCTAAGATTCTAATAGATGACTGAACAGATTTGCTGGAAAATGATGATCTGGTTTGTTTTCCAGCTTGACATGCTTCACAGATGTGATTCTTGTCATATATTTGGTCTGGTAATCCTTCAACTAGTTTCTCTCGTGCAATCTTATTGATTGACTTGAAATTGAGATGACTTAGTCGTTTATGCCACAGCCAACTAGTTTTTAATACTGTTTTAGTGACCAGACATGTCTCAATCTGGTTAACCCATTGCACAATATATAACCTATCCTGCAATTTTCGGGTAAGGAGCATCTCATCTCCTTCCTTGCTTTTCACGAAACAATTGTTAGCATCAAAAACAATCTGATTACCATTAGCACAGAACTGACTTACAGAAAACAGATTGTGGCTAAGACCCTCAACATATGATACATTTGTGATGGTAGTCTTGCCAACTCTTATATTTCCATATCCTCTGGTATATCCTTTTGAATTACATCCAAAGGTGACCTGAGGATCTGGTTTCTCTATATAGTCTGATAGTAGGTTCTTGTCACATGTCATGTGTTTCGAACAGCCACTATCTATGATCCAGATTGCACCTTTAGCTATCTTGTACCTTCTTGCAGTCTTCTGGTCCTGCAATTAATCACACTTAGCTACCCTTCCAATATTTGGGTGCTTGGTTATTAGCAAATGTTCCTTTTCGAATCCAAAACACTTTTGGGTTGGGGACAGCAATATAGCAAGTGATAGTATTTCCATCATTATCAACTTTTGACATAGAATGAAATGTAGATGGATGATATCTTTCTATTCCATCATTCTTCAATCCTTTATTAGTGGGTACTGTCCTTTGTTTGATGGTTCTGTCTGTTGCCAGTCTGTTTCACTATCATCTTCTAAGGTTGTTCTTTCTTGTTTCTGAGATTTATCACTTGGTCAGGTATTTGTTTCCTTTCTGGTACGAATTTTATGGTACTAGAGAGCTTCTCTGAGTAACCTGGATATCCTACTCCAGATGTTCCCTTTTGCTGCATGTTAATTAGCAGTTTAGCACGTTCATCACTCTTGTAGATCATTTCTTTTCCTTTCTTGATCTTTTCCTCAGCTACATTATTTCTTGTGATGAGATCCTTCACTTTTGAATTTAGTGAGTGAATTTCACTGTCCTTTCCTTTGATCTGTTCTTCCAGATTGTTGATGTTAGTAAGAAATTTAGTGTTTGCTTTACTCAATATCTCTTCAGATTTCTTCAATCTGTCATTTTCTTCAACAACTTCTCTAAATAGTCTCTTGATACTCGAGTAGCTCTTGACATCTCATTAATTTCATCCCATGAATATTCATCTTGATCTTCTATTTCCTGTTCCAGGTTAATATCATTTGAAGAATTAGAGTTGCAAGAGTTTACCTCTACATCATCTAGACCGTTGTCTAGACCTACATAGCATTCATCCCAATCTTCTTCTTCATTGGCAAAGAATGCTTCATCATCTTCTGATGAACTATCTGACAGGTGACTTGAGCTAGAGTTTTCTTCTGCTATCATGGCTTTACGTTGAGCTTTTAGTTTTCTGTCCCTCTTAGCTCGTAGTTCTTCTCTTTGACTTTTAGATAAATCTGGGCAATCTGTTTTGAAATGGCCTGTTCTCCCACAACCATAAGAAGTATAGTTAGTAGGATTAGTGATTTTACCATTACCTCTACTTTCTGTTTTATCATCAGATCGTTCTGCTTCTTTGTTCTTCTGGTATCTGCTCTTGTTATCTTTGTAGAATCTTCTATACTTTCTTGATCTGATTTCCATTTTGTCCATTCTCTTTGCAATCATTGAGAATTCTTTGAGTAACTTATCATAACCTCCTTCTTCTGGTGTAGCAGAGGCTGCTGATTCTTCTGTTTTGCACTTCGCTTTGAAGGCAGTCTCTTTCTCCTTCTTTGAGTTATTCTCGCTCTTCTTGCTGGAGGAATAATCTGGTCCGTGAATCCTTCTGATGTCACATTCATGAACAGCTAGATGATCAAATAGTGCTTCTACAGATAGGTCATTAAAATCAGCACGTAGAGGTTGCATAGCTGAATAAATTTCCCAGCTTGGCAGTAGAGCTCTCAGGATCTTGAGATTCTTCTCTCTCTGTGTGTACTTATTCTTTTTGAAGGCAGAAACTTCAAGCAGTACTTCAATGAACCTGTTCTTCTTCATCTGCTCGATGGTTTCTCCAGGTTTCATCTTGAATTCATCAAACTTGTTGCATGCCAGAGATAACTTATTCTCAATCATCGCTTCAGAACCTAAGCTGAGATCCCTTAGAGCTTCCCACATTTCTTTGGCTGTGTCAAGATCTTGGATCTTAGCCAGATGAACTCCTTTCACAGTGCTGGAAATAACTCCTTTAGCAAAATCATCCAAATTTGCTTCTCTTCTTTCTTCTGAGGTGTATTTTCTGGGATCTTTCAGTACAGATTCTTTGACTACTCCTGTCTCAGTAATACGAGTAGTTTCTTCAGTAATGGTTAGAGGTCCTTCCTCAATTACTTTCCACATCAAGCAGTGATGAGCTTTGAGACACATCTTGATTCTGAAACTCCACTCTCTGTAGCCTTGGATGGAGAATTCTTCGCATGCCCTGATAACAGATGACTCCATAGCAGATAATATGCTAGTGAATGAGAAAGATTTTCTAAGATCTATTCAAGTTGACCACGCAGGTTTTATCCCTGTGAAACAAAACAATGGTCGTTTGAACCACTGCTCTGATACCACTTGTTGGTCCCGAAAGAGCAAGGTTTGGTGTATGGGGGGGGGAATACACCAAATACAAACTTTTCAGTTTACTTGACTAATTAAGGAGAGAGACTTAAGCTTTCTGGTTTACAGATTGCTCAACGTGACAGATCAGATTGACTATCTAATCAATCTTATTCTGTCCAAGAAGAATCTCTCAAGTGAGAAATACAAAGCAGAAAGTAAGAGTGATCTTATTTTCTAACAGTGTATTGTGTGCGGAATAATGGTGGACTTAGTCGGTGCTCTTTGATTAGAAAAAAAAAACCTTTCAAATCTTAGTCGAGTATTTAGAGGATTGATTAAGAATGCAGTTTGTATGAGAGTGACAGATAGAGAATAAAACAACTGGAATGAAAATGCAGAAAGTAAATAACACAGTTATTTTACGTGGTTCGGGAAACCCCCTACGTCCACGATCTAATCCAAACTGGATTAGATATCCACTACTAGGATACACTCTTATTTATACTCGCTGAGAACGAGCCACAAGTTTCAATTACAAATCAGATTGAAACTTATGCACGAAGAAGGGTCGTGTCCCTTTACAACTTACAGAAAACAACTGTAAACAGGATTTCTTCACGTTAATCCACTAGAAAACTACTAGCTAGCAAAGATCTCCTTCCTTTCTCGATAAGACAGACTTGAATCGAGGTGTGATTGTGATCACGAACGGTTTGAAGCTTTTGTCTGATGTGAGATTGAATTGCTTGAGAATTTTCTATCAATATAGAGCGTATCAATTTCAGACTTTAAAACTCCAAACATATATAGGCTTTGAATTTTGAAATTCTAGCCGTTTGTTGATTGGCGTGATTTGATTTGTGGATTGCCAATCAATCATATCTCTTCTTTCCTTGTAGGGTCGTTGACTGAGTCTTCTATGAATAGAAAGCAGATCAACTGTGAGTACTTTCCTTCTTTGTGTCAATCAGTGATTCTCTTTCCAATTCTCGATGGATGAGCTTTAATATAGACGTGGTAAGAGGTATGATGGAAGGGGCATTGTCATCTGGTGGTTTTGATAGCTCTATTGATCTGTTACCATCATTGACGGGTTTGGTTCAACTCTTTCTGTTTTGGTAGGAACCTTCTGGTTATGCCCTTTCTGGTTTTAATGCCTTTCTGGTTGAACACTGGTTGAGTACTTTCTGGTTGAACAGCTTTCTGTTAAAATTGTCTTGTTCCAACTTTCTGTTCGAGACTTGCTGGTTCAACTTTCTGTCTAAGACTTGTTGGTTCAACTTTCTGTCTAAGACTTGCTGGTTCAGCCGGTTCAACTTTCTGTTAAAGTTGTCTTGCTCCAGCTTTTTGTTGCTTAGACTTGCTTCAGCTTTCTGTTGCTTAGACTTGCTTCAGCTTTCTGTTGTTACAAGGAGACAAAATAGAAATAATACAGAACATGAATAATATCAAGTGTGTTTTCGAGAATCATCATCAAAACTTAAATTATCTGTGGGGTTCCCAACAATTTCCCCCTTTTTGATGATGTCAAAACCACACTTAATCAGTGAAAACACATTAACTTGTATCATGTTCTGGATAGATTAGCCAATTTGTTATTTAAGTTAAATAACAATATAAGAATAAAAAATTCTGGACAATAAGATTTTGTCTTTAGAAAGCTCCACATCAATAGATATCAGATCTATAAGTACAAGTGGACAACAAAAAAATAACAGAGAGCAAAACCACAAAAATAATAGAAAAGGTCTATCTAAGAGAACCATCTGGCTGCACCGCCCTTCTTCATCTTCTCTCTCTGCGCATCAGATACTAACTGGATGCTCTCATAGATCCCGTCTCTTACTCTGGCATAGTTCGGGTCATGATTATCGATTTTGTAGCCCTTGATCTTAGGCAACAGGTTGCTGCCAGGTATTGTTGGACACACCATGAATTCTTTCTTCGGGGCCTTGAGCTGAGTTTTGGCATCAGAAGCAGCTGTTCTGGTCCTCTGTATGAGGCCCTGGTCACTGAAATTATCCAGATATCTATTGAAGTCCTCATCTGGAATTGACTCTGAATATGTAGGCTCCTTCAAGAAGTATCTGTTCAGAATAAAGCCCTGCTTTACTTTCTCCCAATCATTTTGATCCCCTTCTGGAACCCATGCATCGTTGGGTGTCTGCTTCTTCAGAGATAGGTTCCAGGCAAAAGGTTTCTTTTTCTTCTTCTTGGACTGAGTGGTTGATTGGGAGGATTGTTGTTGTGAGCGTTCAGCAGATGATGGGGATGAGAAAGGTGTTTGGAATGACTTTTCCTTGGCCTCCTGTGCCGTTATCTTCCTCTCTCTCTCTGCCTGATCTTTGTAAAATTGAGTTCTGAATATTGGGTCACATGCCTGCTCCATGCTGACTCCAAATAACAGCAACTCAGCAATTTGATCTCCTTCATCCACTGGTTTCTTCCCTTTGTCACCCTTGCTGCGTTGTGTATCAGAGACTTGTTGTTCTGTACCAAGTAGGGTGGGGTCAGGTCTTGGAGGTGTGGTAGGTCTGGGTTGAGTTGGTGCTGGAGTTTCTGTTCCCTGTCCCATTTCTGTTGCCAAGTCAGTTTCTTTCCTTACGCTCTTGCTGTCTTTACTTCCTTTGCTTTCTGAGATTTCCCCCTTTTTGACATCATCAAAGAGGGTAGTGATAAGTGTACGCAGAGAGGCAATTTCTTCTGTCATCTTCTCCATTTTATCTTCAGCGTCAGCCTTGTACCCGAGCAATAGGTGAACTGTCTAGTTAGTTGCATGAAGTTTTTGCTCGAGCCTGCTGTTCATTGTGGACAGAGTCTTGTCATAGGTTTCTTGCAGCTCTTCCACAGCAGTAATGCGATTGCTCTGAACTTCAAATTCCTCAGGATTTGGATAAAGGAGGTTGTTTAAGACGTCCACTTGGTGTTGCTGCATCAGTTCCACAAATTTTTCTTTTTCAAAGTGAGCAAATTGTGCGTGGATGGATAAGTCAGTGTCTTCCTTCAACTGGGCAGCAAGTTGAGTTCCTTTCTGTTCGACAGCAGCAGCAATTGTTTCTTGTTGTTTAGCTAAAAGGTCAGTTACCAGAGTTGTTGTCTTTTCTGCCTTCTCTTCCATGCTGTTGAGACAAAGAGCAATTCTGGCCTGCTCTGCTTCATTCTGTAGACGATCATCATCTATCTTTTTATCCAGTTCCTTCCTGATTGTTCTGAGCTTGCCTCTGATGTCACGATCCATGTCGTTGACATAGTCTTTCTGATGTTGGTTGAAGTCAGAAAGAATCTGGGTTGCTTTGTCTTGAAGAGTGTTGCAAATATCAGTCATCTGATCTTCAACGCGAAGAGTGATCAGATTGTCAAGGATGGAGCTTCTCCCTGCTCTGGTTGTGGTGGTTGTTCTGTTGGTGCTGCTTCTTCCATCTGGGCTTCAGGGTGTGTTTTCTGCAGAGTGATGTTCAACTTTTCTGCCTCATGCTGCATGAGCCCAGAAATGAGTTGTTGGTATTCTGCTCTCACTTCTTGAACAGTGGAGACTTGAAGCAGACTGAGAAGGGTTGCCTCTTCTTTCTTTAAGTCTTCGATTGTTGTGATTTGGAGCAGTGCATCAAAAATATAATACTCGTTGTCCTTGACCAGCAAGTAAAATTTTGTGCGTCTTGCTACTCCCAAGCTTTCTGGAAGCAAGTTAATGCTAGGAAACTCTTGAAGGACAGAATGTTCTGCCTCATTCTCAAGCAGATTGATAACACTCTCTGCCTGACGTTTCCTTTCTTCCTCCTCATCTGTTGATTCTCCTTCCTCTTCCTCCTCATCCTCACTGATTTTCTCCATTCGGTGTGGTGAGGGTGTAGCTGTTCTAGCTGGAGAAAAATCTTTCTCCTGATGTGGATTGTGGCTTGTTTCTGGTTCCACATCACCTGCTGGAGCCTCTGGTTGTTCTATTTCTTCCTGTGTTGCCTCCTTTGCTTGTTCTGTTGGTGAGTCTGATTGTTCTGCTGCTGCTTCTGGTGGAGGTGAAGATTCTTGAACTTTCTGTAGTCGGCGCCTCTTTTGTTTGGGCTGCGAGGCAGAGGTTTCTGTCTCAACAGAACTACCTCGTTTACGTGCTGTCTTTTCTTTTACCACTCTCTCCTTGGGAACTCTCTCTTTCTTCTTTTCAACACCTTTAGTAGGTGGTATCCATGTAGGGTTAGAACTACCCATTTCCAAAGTTGCGACCCTATGCACCTCATCAGGGATTTTGTTGAAAAATTGTGGCAAGAGTCCCAAAGACATTTCAAGCTGATGTTGATCTTTGGGTATGGAGAGACTGGTGTTGAATTCCACAGCATCATCCCAGACTTTCTGCTTAAAAAATCGTTCCACCATCAGACTGATCTTGGTGGAATATCGTAGATTTCTTCTAACTTCCACTGAAGTTCCTCTGCCTCTGCTATCCTTGGTGTATGTGACCAATTTAGCTTCCTTAGCCATTAATTCAAACAGTATTTTGCTCCAGTTGACTCGGAGATTTAGGACAACTGCCGTGAGAATTCGAAATTTCTCAGGAGTTACTTGATCATACGATCCACTATGGTTGAGAAATATTCTCTGGACCATTTCGAGTAGTAACTTGACGCCCGGTTGGAGTAAGGCACGCTGAAACATTCTTCCAGTGTATTTGATCGGTATCACCATCACTATTTCCAGTGCTTCTTGCAGTTGCGCAGGAGTGATATCATCTAATGTTAAACCTTCATCTTTCAACCGATACGTCTGGTTGATCATTTCAATGACATTGTATGGCATTTTGCTAGTTCTATCACCGATTGGCATCAACACATTTGCTTCACAGCCACTTGTTTTGCCAAAAATGTGTTGGGAGGAGAGGTGACAATATTGCAGAACCCTAATATCATAAGAACATACAGAGCAAATATATGTATATTCATCAGTTTATATGAACAAGTATAAATGCCCACATCTAAGCAGTTAATTAGAACAAAGGACAAGGTATAGGCAGTTCATAAGAGAGCAATAATGGAAGCAAGATGCAGATATAGAGAATATTAATAAACTCAAACACCTTTGCAGCGAGTAACAATGGCAAAAATTTCTTCAAGTTTTCGAAATCCGTGAGTATTAAACACAGCATATGGTTCAGGTGAGAGAAACCTCTGAACCTCGGTCATGTGTTGAAGAAACAAAGAAGTTTGGGGTGCCATGATCAAATGTAAGATGTTTTGGGAAGATTTGCAGAGAAATCAAGATGTAAAAACCTTAAGTGCTTAGGAAGAGTAGTGCTCAGTGCGATGAAGTGAAGGTGAACAGTTCTGAGATGTATATCGCATATATATAACATAATAATTAATGGCACAGATGAAAGCATAGAAAATGGAGGGTTGGATGAATATCTCCCTTTTTAGATTTCCCGCTTCAATCTTTGTTTTGCCGCCTTTCCTTGCGTGAGATATACGCTCTAGATCCTAGGGTTTGTAGGCAAGCGTGTGCGTATCTCTTCCTTTTCGGCAACTTCCCTTTTTCTATTTCTTGCAGGGATTTTCTCGATCCCAATTCCCAAAGTTGTGCTAATCATCACAAAAATAGAAGATTGAGAAAATCTAAGAAAAGAAATAATTTTTCAGACTGTAATCTCGTAGATTGATTATGGGAGTGACGTCTTTTATCTCGGTCGCTTCAATTTCCTCAAAAAGTTCCCCCTTGACTTAGTAATTAAGAAATAATTTCCACGTGATACTCTTATTTGAGTGAATTATTACGCGTGAATTTATTATTTTCTTCTTGACATGCTGTAATTCTTGACAGCATTCTGTTGTCATCGTTCTGGTGAATTTCACATCTTGGTGACCTTCTATTGTTAACATTCTGGTAACCTTCTGCTGTTAACATTCTGCTGACCTTCTGCTATTAGCATTCTGCTAACCTTCTGTTGTTAACATTCTG
>JAPKLX010002056.1:0-15676 GCA_026898415.1 Leonotis leonurus
ATTCCAGACTTTAGAGCTTCAACAATCTGTGATTGAACATCACACCAACCGCCTCGATTCAAGTCTGTCTTATCGAGAGAAAGAAGATCACCCTGCTAGCTAGTAGTTTTCTAGTGGTAACGTAGAGGTAATCTGTTGTAAAGGGACACGACCCTTCATTCGTGCATAAGTATCACTCTAGTTGTGATTGATACTTGTGACTCGTTCTCCACGAGTATAAAGAAGCAGAGTATCCTAGTAGTGGATAATCTGGTCTAGTTTTGACCAGATCGTGGACGTAGGGATTTCCCGAACCACGTTAAACAACTGTGTGCTTTACATTTCTGCATTCTTTACTTTCAGTTGTTTATTATTCTAACTCTCTGCATAATCATCCATCTGCATCTCAAGCAATCTCTTAATCAATCTGGTTAACTCACTAAGGTTTTTCAAAACAAGAGCAACCATTAATCCACCATTATTCCGCACTCACTCTACACTCAGAAGATAATAAGATCACTCTTTTTATTAACTAAGTGTTTTCACTAAGAGAGTAATCTGTTTGGACTAAATCAGACATTGATCTGCTTATCAATCTGTTAAGTCACTGCCAAGCAATTTCTCGTATAGAATAGCTTGAGCTCTCTTATAAACTGTCAAGTAAAACTGAAAAGTTTGTATTTGGTGTATTCCCCCCCATACACCAAACCTTGCTCTTTCGGGACCAACAAGTATGCTTCAATCTTTTGGTTGAGAAATTTTGTTCCTCGATCTGTTCTGATAGAGGTTATACTCATCTCCTTCTGTTTGGTGATCTTGTGTAGAAAATCAGGGAGTTTGTCTAGAGTCTCTTTCTTCTTCAACAGAAAGATGACCCAAGTGAATCTTGAGTAATCATCTATGATTACTAAGGTGTATTTTCTCCCATTTATGCTTAGAGGTTTGACTGGACCAAACAAATCTAAATGCAAAAGCTCCAGTATTCTTGAGGTTGAGTGAGCTGTTTTGCTTGTAAATGATGATCTGGTCTGCTTTCCAGCTTGACAGGCTTCACATATATGATCTTTATCATATACTTGGTCTGGTAGACCTTCCACTAGTTTTTCTTTTGCAATCTTGTTGATTGACTTGAAGTTTAGATGGCTCAATCTCTTGTGCCATAACCAGCTCATTTCTGATACTATTTTAGTAACTAAACAAGTCTCGATCTGGTTTGTCCATTGGACAATATATAACCTGTCCTGCAGTTTGCCGGTAAGGAGTATCTCATCTCCTTCCTTGTTCTTCACAAGACAATTGTTAGTATCAAAAATGATCTGATTACCGTTAGCGCAGAATTGACTTACAGAGAACAGATTGTGACTAAGACCCTCTACGTACGAAACATTAGTGATGGTGGTCTTGCCAACTTTTATATTTCCATATCCTCTGGTGTACCCTTTTGAGTTGCATCCAAAGGTGACCTGTGGTCCTGGCTTCTCTATGTTATCTGATAGAAGATTCTTATCACATGTCATGTGTTTTGAACAACCGCTGTCTATGATCCAGATTGCTCCTTTTGCTATCTTGCTCCTTCTTGCACTTTTCTGATCCTGTAATTAATTACACTTAGCTACCCTTCAACGTTTGGATGCTTGGTTATTAGCAAATGTTCCCTTTCGAATCCAGAACATTTTTGGGTTAGGAACAGAAATATACCAAGTAATGATGTTCCCATCATCATCAATTTTAGATAAGGAGTGAATTTCAGATGGATGGAATCTATCTATTCCATCATTCTTATGACTCTTCTTGATTGGTAGTGTTCTGTTGACATTCTTTGTTTGGTTGCTATTTTTATTTGGCAATGTCCTGTTGACATTTTTATGAGAACGATCTGTTTCTGTGTAACAGGCTGGTTGATTCTTTGTTTGACAGTACAGCCTGTTCACGGTCTCTTTCATGATCATCTTTTGTGGATGGCCTTTCTTGTTTTTCAAGTTTTTCACTTGATCTGGTATTTGTTTCCTTTCTGGTACAAAGTTGATGGTGCTCAAAGATTTTCCTGAGTGCCCTGGATATCCTAATCCAGATGTGCCCTGTTGTTGCAGGTTGATCAGCAACTTACCACGTTCATCACTCTTGTAAATCATTTCTTTGCCTTTCTTGATCTTCTCTTTAGCAACATTGTTCCTATTAATGAGATCTTTAACTTTTAAATTCAAAGAGTGAATCTCACTATTCTTTCCCTTGATCTGTTCTTCCAGATCAACTATTTGGGCAACGAATTGAGTATTTGCTGTGCTCAGAATCTCTTCAAATTTCTTCAATCTGTCATTTTCTTCTACAACTTCTCTAAATAATCTCTTGATGCTCGAATAGCTTTTGAACATCTCATTTACTTCTTCGCAAGAGTAATCAGTTTGATCTTCATTATCCTGTTCCAGATTGATATCATTTGAGGAATTGGAATAGCATGAGTTTACCTCGACTTCATCCAGACCGTTATCTAGTCCCACATAGCATTCATCCCATCCTTCTTCATCATTAGCAAAGAAGGCTTCATCATTTTTTGATGTACTATCTGAGAAATGACTCGAGCTACTTGACTCTTGTTCAGCTAACATGGCTTTTCGTTCATGTTTGAGTTTTCGATCTCTCTTTGCTCTCAACTCTTCTCTTTGGCTTTTGGATAGATCAGGACAATCTGTTTTGAAGTGACCTGTTCTGCCACAACCAAAGCAGGTATAATCTGTAGAGTTAGAGATTTTACCAGTCTGATGTTTTGATTCTTCCTTGCTATCAGATCGATCATTGTCACGCTTCTTGTAGAATTTGTTTTTGTTGTCTTTATAGAAGCGTCTGTATTTCTTCGATCTGATCTCCATTTTGTCCATACGTTTGGCTATCATTGCAAACTCTTTTAACAATTTGTCATAGCCTTTCTCTTCATTTGGCAGTGAAGGTTCAGAAGGTTCATCTGGTTTGCTCTTTGCTTTAAAGGTTACTTCTTTGTCCTTCTTAGAACTGCTTTCTGCCTTTTTGGACAGATGATCTGGTCCTCGTATTCTTTGAATGTCACATTCATGACCTTCAAGGTGATCAAATAATGCTTCTGTAGATAGATCATTAAAATCAGCGCGGAGAGGTTGCATTGCAGCATAGATCTCCCAGCTAGGTGGTAGTGCTCTGAGTACTTTCATATTCTTCTCCCTTTGAGTATATTTGTTCTTATTGAACGCAGATATCTCAAGGAGAATTCCAGTGAATCTCATCTTCATTTGTTCTATTGTCTCGCTTGATTTCATCTTGAATTCATCATATTTGTTGCAGGCTAGAGACAGCTTGTTCTCAATCATGACTTCAGATCCTAGACACAAGTCTCTTAGGGCTTCCCACATCTCTTTGGCAGTATCCAAATCTTGGATTTTGGCCAGATGTACCCCTTTGATTGTGCTAGATATAATCCCTTTAGCAAAGTCATCCAGATTGGCTTCACGACTTTCTTCTGCTGTGTATTTTTTTGGGTCTTTTGGAACTATCTGTGTTGATACTCCAGTGGAGGTGGTTATTGTCACTTCTTCAGTGATTTGTAGTGGCCCTTCTTCAATGACTTTCCACATCAGATAGTGATGGGCTTTGAGTGCCATCATGATTCTGAAGCTCCATTCTCTATAACCTTGGATAGAGAATTCTTCGCATGCCCTGACAACAGATGACTCCATAGCAGATAGTATGTACGTGAATGAAAAAGGGTTTCCAAGATCTATTCAAGTTGACCACGCAGGTATTAACCTTGTGAAACAAAACAATGGTCATATGAACCACTGCTCTGATACCACTTGTTGGTCCCGAAAGAGCAAGGTTTGGTGTATGGGGGGGGGGATACACCAAATATAAACTTTTCAGTTTACTTGTTAAATTATTAGAGAGTTCAAGCTATTCTTATTTAAGAAATTGCTCGGCAGATGACTAACCAGAGTGAAAACACATAGACAATAATAAGAGTGATCTTATAATTTTCAAAGTTTTGTGCGTGCGGAAATATGGTGGATTTAATGAGTGCTCTTGTTTAGAAAACCTTAAGGCTTAATCAAGTTGTTAAGCAAATTGATTGAGATGCAGATTATATAATAGTGCAGATGGTTAGAATAATAAACAACTGAAAGTAAAATGCAGAAATATAAAGAACACAGTTGTTTAACGTGGTTCGGGAAATCCCTACGTCCACGATCTGGTCCAATCTAGACCAAATTATCCACTACTAGGATACTCTGCTTGTTTATACTCGTGGAGAAGGAGTCACAAGTATCAATCAAAGCTAGAGAGATACTTATGCATGAAATAAGGGTCGTGTCCCTTTACAACAGATTACTTCTACGTTACCACTAGAAAACTACTAGCTGGCAGGGTGAGCTCCTTTCTCTCAATAAGACAAACTTGAATCGAGGTTGGGTTGGTGTGATGTAGTATCACAGTTTGAAGCTCTTAGTCTGGCTCACAGGTTTCTTGAGAGTATGTTGACAATATAGCTCGCGTGCATGTTGTATATCTTACTCCAGACCATGGCTCCAAATATATATAGGCATTGAATTTGAAAATTCTAGCCGTTTGTTGATTCGCATGAGATTGATTGTTTGATTGCCAATCAATGCTATCCATCATATCTGTTCTTGCCATGTAGAGAACGTTGACTCAATCTTCAAGTTATGGAAAGCAGATTGCTAACGGCTTATTTCCTTCTTTGTGACAGCCGAAGGTTCTCTTTCCAATCCCTGTTGAATGGATTTTAATTTTGACGTGGCAAGATGGTATGATGTGTAGGATGATGTCATCTGGTGGTTTGATGACTCTATCGATCTGGTACTACGCTGTAAGCAACGATCTGGTCAGTGATCTGGTCGCTGTCTGTTACAGCAGATCGATTCCTTCTTGGCATAAAATCATGGCCTTCATCCTATACTATTTATAGAAATGACTTCTATAGGAATAACTCCTTTACATGTTAAGTCATCTCCTAATCTGTTCTTTAACAGAATTCTCTTTAAATGTAGTGAACAGCTTTACACATAGAACAGCTTAATGAAAAAGAACTAAGTGTGTTTCGAAGGATCATCATCAAAACCAAAAATATATTAGGGTTCCCAACACTCACCCGGCTCACCAAGTGTGGTCGGCATTCGTTCAAACACTACACAAGGGGCTGAGGAGTTGAGCGTCCAAGAGGGGCCGACTACTTCTAAGCTCTCCTATGCACGTGTATGCATGTAATGGGCAATGATAATATGATAACATAAACTTTTATTATTAATGGCCGATGAGGCCTTCGTGGAATGAGAAAATGATCTTAGACTTTAAACATATATGTTATCACACACATATACGTGAATGATAATTATTTCATAAATATTATAACATACGTGAGCATGGCAGCGGAAATTCTTATGTATAGAACGGTAAACCGTTCTCGTGATGAAGCAATCGTCATCCCAATAACACCATTCCTCAGCCACACATCATGCTGCTTCCTTAGCCTGTAAAAAATTTTGTAAAACGTGGGGTGAGTACTGTGCACTCAGTTGGGTTTTTCATAAAACGAAAAACATAATCTCTGTTCAGTATACTTACCTTAGAAGGTTTTAAAACAAAAATAACTTCTAAGTAAGCAAAACATTTGTGCATAAATTAAACATGACCCGTCATGACGTTACTCTTATATAGGTTATGTCCCGGGCCTTTTACCACCGACGGATCATAAACATTCAGTCAAATAGGGCTCGGCGAACCGTACACCCTAACATAGCATGAGTCAAAACCCGATGGTGATCAACCCACCGCAGTAGAGACTAAGTGATCACAGTCTTTAAATCGACGTGTTAGGCCGAATAAGAACCCCCGGCGGTCGATAAGAGCATTAAACAGTCGATACCTTCGTGAAAACATTTTAACAGAGATCCATGCATTTTTCATTTAAAGAAAAGAGCTTAATAACTCAAAATATGTATATATCCCCAACCTTTTACCAATGATATTCCTCGATTATGGAAAAACCGTAAATCCTTATGAGCTCAAATTTCAGTGCTAGGTACCTGTTAGTCATAGGGAATATATTTTGGCTTTAATTTCCAAAAAGGAACTACAGATAAGTAGTACTAAATTTTTAGGCTCAATATTATTTTTTTTATCACGTAATAAATTTATTTGGCAGCAACCGGACTTTCAAATGATTTTGGCCAAGAAGGCAAAAATACTCCGGACATTATTCCCTATAAGAATATGTATAAACATTTTTAAAATATGCAACTTTACCTCGAAGCTTAATCGAGAAGATTCGTAGTCTTTTTCAGATCTATGAAAATTGGACCGATGAAAATTAATGAAACCTCTTTCAGAAAATCCTATATTTTTTTCTCTACATGCACTATAAATTTTAATGAAAAGTGATTGACACAGGTACGCCATGAAGACGTACAATCTCCTTGACATAAATCTTGGCTAGTTTATCCAGATCAAAAGTCATTCTAATTGGCAAGAAATGTGCTGACTTTGTTAAACGATCCACCACTACCCAGATAGCAGTGTTCCCTTTTGTTGATTTTGGAAAACTTACCCCAAAGTCCATGTTGACATGTTCCCACTTCCATTCCGGAATTGGTAATGGTTGCAACAATCCAGATGGTCGTTGATGTATAGCTTTAACTTGTTGACATGCTAGACAACGTTCAACGAACATCGCCACATCCTTCTTCATTCCAGCCCACCAAAAATTTCTTTTAAGATCTCTGTACATCTTGGTACTCCCAGGGTGAGCGGTTTACGGAGTATCGTGAGCTTCGCTCATGATTTCATCCTTCAACTTTTGAACAGCTGGTACGCACAACCTACCTTGAAACATCAAGGCATTATCCCTAGTTTTTGCGTATCCTTTTGTATCTTCGGTTCTTGCCTTTAAACGCATTTCTTTTAGGAACTCATCCCCTTGTTGTGCTATCACAATTCTCTCCCTTAGGTCTGGTTCAGCTATCATAGCTGCAACGAAACCTTTAACTGTTTCTGGTGGATAAACTATTTCCAATTTGAAAGATTCGAATTCTTTGAGTAATTCTTTTTCTTGCGTAAGAAGACATCCCATCTTAGCTTTTGTTTTTCGGCTTAAGGCGTCAGCTACCACATTGGCCTTTCCTGGATGGTAGTTGATCGTACAATCATAATCCTTAACTAGCTCGAGCCATCTCCTTTGTCGCATGTTCAAATCCTTTTGTTCAAAGAAGTATTTTAAACTCTTGTGATCAGTAAAGATCTCACACTTAACTCCATAGAGATAGTGTCTCCATATCTTGTAATATCCCGTCTTTTAATCCTAAATAAATTTTCTAAACTCAACAATTTCTCAGATTTCTCATACTTGGATTAAATTTACGAGACCAATTTTTGATAACAGTTGAGAATAACAAACACGAGTAGTAATTAAATAGTTAATGTCATCACTTAATCTGATTACATTTACGAGGGTGATTAATGCCTAATATGATTAGTGCCAGTTTTAGTATTTTAATTAGTACAAATAATTATTTGTTAAATGAGAAGTATGATTAGTAACTATAGTGTAACATACGGGTATTCATAAGGAAATAAATCATTAAGATATACTATATAGATATAGATATATATATATATATATGGTGTGATATACATTATAGGCATGGGTAATGTATAAAGGAAAATAAAGCATTAAGCTGTAATATATATATACACGTACGTAATACATACAAATTATATACATATGGGATACAAGTATGGATCAGATTTATAGGAAAGGAAAACTGGCGTGCAACTTCTCAGATTCCCCATAATTCCATAAACTAGATTAAGAAAAGCATTAGCATGTAATAAGAAGCTAAATAAGTAGCCTGCTCCCTACTAATCCTAGCTACACTAGCAACGTTTCAAGCTCCAACCAATCACCAAGATCTGCTAGTTACACCAACGACGCTTCAAGCACCAGCCAATCACCATAACCTGCAAAACCAATAGATTAAACAGGTGCATAAGGATTTGTACAGAATAGGGATGTAATCTCCTATATAAAGGGGAAGAATTTTAACTCAACCTACACCCAAATATCAATTACACTAAAACGCTGCCGAAATTGGAACTTAAAGAAGACTAGGAGAAGTGAAGTAACAGCAGCAGCGCTGCGCGAGAGGGAAAGAGACAGCTTGGAGGTAAGGACTTCAAGCTCTAACATTTATTTTACGCCTCATAAAACTGGACTTAGAAATACACATGTATCATGAACATAACAGTCTTGGAATGAACTTAGAATGCTTAAGCTCTGAACTTAAGAACTACATCTTGAACTTAGAAAAGCATGCTCTTGACATAAGAAGACATACTGCTAAAGAAATCTATGACAAAATAAAAGAGGAAGAAGACTTACATAGCAAATAGGAATAATAGTGGTACACGGCTGAATTTCCAGCCGTGAACTTCCTTTGAAAACTGCCGAATCACTTGGGGCAAGCTCCGACAGGTCCCGAACCACTCCGAATAACTCCGGACAGCCTCGGTTGGCCTCGAGCAGGCCCCGAATGGCTCCGGCAGACCTCGAACAGCCCCGCACGGCTCCGGACAGCCTCGGTTGGCCTCGAGCAGGCCCCGAATGGCTCCGGCAGACCTCGAACAGCCCCGCACAGCTCCGAACAGCTTCGGTTGGTCCCAGACCACCTCGGACGAGCTCCGAGCGACCTCGGACAGCTCCAAATCACCTCGGACGAGCTCCGAGCAACTTCGGGCAGCTCCGAACTACCTCGGACGATTTCCGAACTACTCCAAACCACTCCGAACTACCTCGAACTAATCCAAAATACCTCGAACCAACCGAAACCAATCTGAAAACATGAACATTCATAAGACTCCATTAATTCATGAAATTTGAGAAGGGAGGGAATTATTATAATCCTAAAATGTTCTATAACTAAGTAAATAGAAAATGAAACAAACAATGAAGATAAATAGAAGAGTGAGAGAGGGATGAGGCAGCAGCTGTGCTGCGCGCGAGAGAGGAAACAGAGGAGGTGGCTGCGGGAGCTCGGCAATAGAGCTCGGTGCTGGAGCTCGGCAATGGAGCTCGGTGAGGGAGCTGCGGTGGTGGTGGAGCGCGGCGATGACAGCGCTGTGGTGGTGGTGCTGCTGCGCGAGCAGGAGCACGGTGCTGTGCTGTGGTGGAGGTGCGACGCAGTGGTGATGGCGCGACGGGATGGCGGCGCTGTGGTGGTGATAGCAGGCTGTGGGGGTGATAGCGGCGCTGTGGTGGCGATTCCAGAGGGATGGAGGAGAGCCGAGAGGGTGGAGGAGAACCGAGAAGGAAGAGGAGCGCGCGGCGGAGATAGGGAAAAAGGAAGAAGGGAAACGGCAGAGAGAAAGTATTGGGGAAGAAGGAGACTTAGTCTAGGTATGCCAACTAGAAACATTAAATAATTTGGGCGAAAATAAGAAAAAGAATGGGCCAAGAATTTGTTATTCAGTTGGGCCTAGAAATTCATGAGTACTGGGCCGGGTCCGAAACAAATACTGGGCCGGATAATTAATATAGTTGGGCTAGAAGATGGGCCCAAATCGAAGAGTTGACTGGGCTTCACATTAAATAATTTGGGCCAAGCCTAATTAAGTAAATGATGGACTAATTGATTTAAAGATTGGGCCACTTAATTAATCAAATGGGCTAAACCAATTTATGATATGGACTAAATAAATTATTTAGATGGACTATAAATAATTCTATTAGATGGAATTTATTTATTTATTTAGACCAAGCCCAAGAAGTAGAATACTAATTAATTTAGATAATTAATTTATAATTCACTAGAATATAATCTTAATAATTGATTAAATTATAAACCATGCTTAAGATATACGTTAGCTAGGTTATCCTTAACCTATAAAGGACTCATAGATATTTTGGCTTAAGAATCAAGATATTCAATTAGAGATTTATTAATTAATTAGAACTTAATTGATTAAATTAGAAATTGTGCTATGGTGGCTAATTAAATTTATTAATTAGCAATTAAATTCTAAACTTGAATTTAATTGATTTAGACTAAATTGATTAATAAGAAATTAGTCACCTAAGAAATAATTTAAAATAACGCTTAGATTATGTTAGTCAAATTTTATTTGCCAAGTAGAAATTTCTTATCTCGATTTAGGATCGAGATATTAAATTAGAAATACCACTAGTTATATCATCCAATGATTATTATTTAGGTATAGTAAATTCCCGAATCATAAAGTGACGTAGAAATCATCAAACGACTTATCTAGAAATACAACTCCTAGACTCGTGTACTAGTCGAGCTTTAAAAACCGAGAATAAACTCTCAAGATAACCAAGGATAGTAAATCCTTGCACTTAGAATTTATTTGATATACTCAAGTAATATATCTCACTCGAGATTCATATTAAAGGTTTCGACGAGAGGTCGGATCCGCAACACGAGAACAAGGCAAACACCAATCAAGACCATTCAAGTAGGCTTTTCTTACTATATAAAAGTATATGTGTGCATGCTTTCAAAATGATACGAGATATTTTCAAAGCACTGTCTTGCCATAAATGTTTTCGATTTATGTATGATGCCTATCTGTTATATGATAATCGAATTCGGGTTCCAGTGGATTAGCGTCTCCACTCGAACTAGTGTACACAATGGACTGTGTGTCAGCGAAAGGTTGACCGGTCAAGTGTCTGTGGGAAGTGGCCACGTCCCCGGCACATAGAACTTCAGATATGGTTAAATACAAAGAACTAGGACTGCAGTCAAACTAGAACTTTCTCAAGAAATGATTTTTGTGAACATAGGTGCTTTAGAGACAAAATCCCTATGATTCACTCGAATGGCTTGACAGTTATATATGTATGTGTGCGATTTCGGCACGTGTCTACTGAGTACAAATTTGTACTCAGCCCTGCATGTATTTCTAAACGTGCAGGATAAGAATGAAGAAGACGTGGGTGCTATGTCGTGCTTTTGTCGAACTCCATAGTAGCTGACTCTTGGGGGTCCTACGTGTCTTCATACACGTAGAATTTTATTACGCGATCCTGCATTTTCCGCTGCTAGACTTCTATGTAATAGATCTGAAACTAAACTCTAAATTTTGCTATGTAATGTAACGAGCGTATGACTCTGACTTCCCGATTTACGGGATATGTCCTTACTTTATGTTATGAAGGGAATATTTATCATCTTTCTCTTGTCATTTATTCTTTCATTGGTCATGTTCCCGGCTTTACTAGAATTAGTAGAAAGCGGGCGTGACAGAGTGGTATCAGAGCATTTGTGATCTATACCCAAGAGTCTTTCTTCAAACCTCGAGTCTAGTATCGTTTCACTAGACTAACCAAACGAGTCGACGAAAGCCTAGCACCCCGGCGTATCCTGCCCCTCTAGACGTGGCACACGCCTTACGATAAAAACTTCCAAGTAGAGGGAGATTTGAATCAAATCTTTCGCTCTAAGTTCAAATCTCTAGAACTTAAGAATCTTTCCTTATGACTAAGGAATTAACGACAAACGCAAACCTTTGGAACGAGAAGACGGAACGCAAACTAGAGTGAACTCTCTCGAACACCTCAACGAATCGAATGAACAAAGAAGAATCATAACGATATCTTCTTCGACTTAGCAAATGGCGGTAAGAGTCAATACTTATTGATTCACCGTCAGCTCCAAACTTAAGAATAAACCGTAAATCGGTTAACAAGAATCTAAGTATCCAAGAACAGTAAGACCTAAAGAAAATAAATTCCAATCCTCGAACGAGATTTTACCCTAAGGGCATTTCCCTTCACTAGCAACCAAAACACCATTAGAACAATTGACATAAGCAGACCATGATGGCTTATGATGTATATTTAGAATGTGATATTCCGAGTACTGACTACATGTCTATTTCGTTTTAGTGGCGAGGTTTATCCAGACTGCTAGGAAGAGGATGACGCATAGACCCGATCCTTTACGTGCATACCAGTTCTACGGACCCGACCCGCGGGATACTTTAGGGGAGTTTTTGGGTCATTACTTGAGGAGGTGGGAAGCCGCTAGGCTTCACGGAGCGACGGAGATGGATGGAGTGATGCGACTGATTCCGTTGTTGCCGGCCAGGTGGCAGGGATGGGCCCGAATGATAGTGGGCGATTTTATCCAGCCGATCGGATATAGTTATGATCGTGGGGTTGACATACGAGGATTTATTACCACGATCCTCCATTTTTGGGAGACGTACCATAGTCCACCGGAGGGACCATACATACGACCCGGCGATTTGATCATAGCAGGGGGCGAGCCACCGCTTTGGGCACCCCTGATTCAGACATACCTTCCGGCAGGAGTGATCCCCATCGCTCCGACTTATAGTCTACTCTATGGCGAGCCGGTGCCGGAGTTCCAGGCACCTCGCGACGATGGTATGGAGCCATTCCGCCCTGCAGAGGAGCACCTTACACTTCCCGTTCTACCGCAGACAAAGATGCCAGAGTACCGAGGGCACGACGAGGCTGAGTCAGGTCCCTCTCGCCCCACTACAGGAGTACGACGACTACCTTCTTCCAGTCGACCCCTAGTTGCCGACGACGATTCGGGCACGATGCCGTTTTGGCTCATTAGGACCCGACTAGCGGATGGTGACGATAGGGGCAAGGCCCCAGTTCTAGAGACATCGGAGGAGGATCGCCGTCAGCTTCCACACTCTAGGAGCTCCGAGAGATCGGGCCTCACTCTCACCCCGGCTGACGAGGGCCCCTCCCGGAAGAGGGAGGCACCCCTCGATTGGGACGAGTTCGACGCCAGGATCCAGAGACTGTTGGAGAGAGCGAGGGAACCCCTGAGGATATATGGTGAGACGATAGCAGGGGCACCAGAGGAGGATCCCAAGGAGGATCCTGAGGAGGAGGACCCCGAGGAGGACCCGGAGGAGGAGGATCCGGATGAGGACCCGGAGGAGGAGGTAGCTCCCGAGATTGACCCTGAGGATGAGGCTTGGGAGCCTGACTGGGATGAGGAGGCCCCGGACGAGGAGGAGTACCTTAGCTGCGTCACCCAGGAGTAGCTAGGTTGATATTTTGTATTCATCAGTAACGGATCATACGTATAGACCGTACCGATGATATATATTTTGTAGTCGGAAACGATAATTATTATAAACCGTTCCGTACTAGTATAGCATACCTGATATTTTGGACAGCACGAAAACACAATAGCTAGTGTTTCGAGGCGGAGTACCTATTGTGATGGCATCCTAGAAGGATTTGTATTGAGCTAGACCTCGCTGAGGAAATATATGATATGAATTATGATGATCCTGAGGGTCCATTTTGTTATATGCAATGCCTATTTCTAATTCTGTAAATTCCTTGCTTCGTAATATCAAATGCTAAGTAAGACTCCATATTTCTATCTCCCTACCTCGTGGTTACCTCAATTTTGATTTTTAGGAGGCATTCTATTCAAATAGATTTTATCAGTAGTAATGAGGTTAGCAATGTACATAATCATGATAACCTATATGTCAATATTCATCATTTTAAAATAAATGAGAATCATCTCATCCATTACATGGTCGGCGAGCCATCCAGGTAATCACTTTCTAGATGCTCATCCTATGCATGATTTTTTTTTATTTCGTTCTCGTGATCGTACCATGTCATGAAAATTCAAGCAAGTATGAATTTACTCCGAACATTATGTTAGTTGCAAACAAGTTGTTTACATAACAATTCATCCCTCAATCAATCAATCATAATGTCACATAGGTTAAACCAAATGTAACCATTCATATAGCCCTTGAACTTGACAACACATGTCAAACTTTATACTTGTCATATCATGATTCAAATAGGAACACATGTCCTAAGTGAATAAACATATCCTTTCCTTTCTCATGGTATATATCATCATGATTCAATTAGGTACATACATCCTAAATGAATAAACATATCATTTCCTTTTCCATGATTTTCATAGATCAAATAGGTACATATACCCTAGATGATTAAACATGATCCTTTTCATAACATTCCATTCCTTGAATCAAATAGGCATATAAATCCTAATTTGATTGAATATTCTTCCTTTTCATGAACGTCATATAAGAACACGTCTTAAATGACAACTTTTCCATAGAAACATTTATAGATAAACCTTTTCCATAAACCTTTTCCTTTCCAAAATAGAAGTTTAAACAAAAACAAATGTACCTTTCTTTTCTTTGCTGAGAGGCAGCGTGACGGCGAGCTGAGGGTGTTATTAGGATACCTGTCATTAATTTTAGAAATGCAATGCAATTCCTAAACATGCTAGACTTAACATGAATGCGCCAGAGCATCGACCGCTCTGATACCACTCTGTCACGCCCCAAATCCTGAGGGACGACACACGCGCCAAGGGCATGACTGGGCGGGGATAAAAGAAGCGGGGAAGAAAGGGGGCATTGTGTTCGTGTGCATTATATAAGTGAGAGTTGTCCTTGAAAATCGGACAGCATCTCCTCTATAACTTTGACTATGCCATTTTATAACCCAAACAACTAACCAATGCAAAGACAATGTCTATAATAATGAATCTAGAATGAATCATATGCAATATGGAGATAATACTGCTCGAGTCATGGGAGCGGTAATCCAGAATCCCAAGCGGCCGAATCATCCAAGATAAAATGAATTGGAGATAATACAGCTCGAGTCATGGGAGCGGTAATCCAGAATCCCAAGCGACCGAATCATCCAAGATGAAATGAATTGGAGATAATACATCTCGATACATGGGAACGGTAAACCTGAATTCCAAGCGGCCAAATCATCCAATATGAAAGACGGGGTTGGAGATAATACAGCTCATCTCGTAGGAACGGTAATCCAGAATCCTCGAGAGGTCGAATCGTCCAATAAGAATCGTCGATCAAAGGCGGAGGTTAGTGAGCCTAGCTCGCCAAAAGGAGTCACTCACCCAGCTCACCAAGTGTGGTCGGCATTCGCTCGAACACTACACAAGGGGCTGAGGAGTTGAGCGTCCAAGAGGGGCCGACTACTTCTAAGCTCTCCTATGCACGTGTATGCATGTAATGGGCAATGATAATATGATAACATGAACCTTTATTAATAATGGCCGATGAGGCCTTCGTGGAATGAGAAAATGATCTTAGACTTTAAACATATATGTTATCACACACATATACGTGAATGAAAATTATTTCATAAATATTATAACATACGTGAGCATGGCAGCGGAAATTCTTATGTATAGAACGGTAAACCGTTCTCGTGATGAAGCAATCGTCATCCCAATAATACCATTCCTCAGCCACACACATCATGCTGCTTCCTTAGCCTGTGAAAAATTTTGTAAAACGTGGGGTGAGTACTAGTGCACTCAGTTGGGTTTTTCATAAAACGAAAAACATAGTCTCTGTTCAGTATACTTACCTTAGAAGGTTTTAAAACAAAAATAACTTCTAAGTAAGCAAAACATTTGTGCATAAATTAAACATGACCCGACATGACGTTACTCTTATATAGGTTATGTCCCGGGCCTTTTACCACCGACGGATCATAAACATTCAGTCAAAGAGGGCTCGGCGAACCGTACACCCTAACATAGCATGAGTCAAAACCCGATGGTGATCAACCCACCGCAGTAGAGACTAAGTGATCACAGTC
>JAPKLX010001748.1:0-18192 GCA_026898415.1 Leonotis leonurus
CCCCCCCCCCTCTCCGCCGCCGCCACTAAATATGGATGCCATCGGTGTTCTCATGATGTGCCCCATGAGCAACTATTTGGAGTAGGAGCTCGATAACCGTTTTAAGCTCTTCCGCTACTAGGCTCAACCCAAGCAGCGTGACTTCCTCGCGGACCACGCCGCCTCCATCCGTGCGGTGGTCGGCAACGCCACCGCCGGTGCCGATGCCGAGCTCATCGCCTCGCTTTCAAAATTGGAGATCGTCTCGTGCTTCAGCGTGGGATTGGATAAAGTCGACTTGATCAAGTGCAAGGAGAAGGGGATTAGGGTTACCAACACACCCGATGTGCTCACCGATGACGTGGCGGATTTGGCGTCGGCTGGATGCTGGCGGTGCTCCGGCGGATCTGTGAGTGAGATAAGTATGTTAGGAGAGGGGCGTGGAAATTAGGCGACTTCAAATTGACTACTAAGGTATGATTTATATGTTGCTTTTGTTTTGTATTTTGGGTTGTTGAGTGCACATGACCTGCCAAATTTTAAATACTTGTGTTTGAACCTAGAACTTTCAATGAACTAACACTATTTTTAATGAACCCCGGTACTATTACTGAACTCGTGAAATTTGACGACGAATGTTCAAATATGTTGTTATACTCAAATAATGTAAAGCTTGAATTGCTTTTTTCTGAATCTCTTGCGCTAAATAAGTCATTATTGAGACAGCACTAGCTTACATTACATATAATTCTTTTCCATATATATTTTTTATGCTAAAATCCCAGCTTTAACAACTAAGATTATCAAGTTGCTCAAAAGATTTATTTCTTTTTATGTTATAAGTATTAAGTTTAGTGCTATGTTATCCGAATTTCTGGAATATTGTTCTATAGCTTGCCCTTTTTTAGTTGCAATTCTAGATGTTTTCTTAAATTTCATGTGCTAGATTCTTGGAAAGTTCAATCGTGCTCGAGCAGCTCGACTTACACTCTTACGACTATAACTGCAGCCAATTAAATAAAGTCTAAAGATGTCTACTGTTTATTTAAATAAGACTTAAGTGTTTGGTATTGCTATAATAGTGAATGCTATATATCAACAGAAAATGGTGAACTTAAAAGATCCTATGGGACTCTATAGTGACAATAAGTCAGCTGCTGGTGTTAAAGGGTGCTATGTAATTTTAATATGACTATGAAGATTGATCAGCTAGTTAGAAATATGTTCCTAGAATATGATCTGACAAAAAGGATAGGTACCCAATCAAAGGAGCGCATTATATAGGCCCTGGGGGATATGGTTCAGTATTTTATGAATCCTAATATTCTTTTATTTTTCTTGCCCTGCTAATCCTTTCAATTATTGCATTGTAGTATAATTTTTTAGGGTATCCATTATAGCATATTGGCTAAGGAGTAATGTTATTTTAACAGGCACAATAAAAGGTCTAACAACCAGTTAGCTTGAGGACATTGGCTGCCAAATAATTCTTGGAAACACATCACTTGGCTCTACGTCCCACCTCTGAGCTTATTGATGAGCTGGGAGGGCTCCATAAATTTATGAATTGGCCCAGGGGATTGCTTATGGACTCTGGTGGCTTTCAAATGGTAATACATCATTTTAGGGTCAAACATTTTTGACATTTCCGTGTCATTCATATGACTATCTTTAACTATTACTTCTGATTATACGAAGATGTGCTGTTTCAAAGTTGTTGCTTTATAATTTTCTGATGTGAATCTCAACATAATATATTCTTTCTTTGTCTAATTTCTTTGATGTGATTCACATTTTTCTTCAAAGATGGAGTTTATATGTTGCAGGCTTAATATCGTTTATTATATTGGTAACTCGATGATCTTATATACCTTATGCATATATCTATTTTATTGTATACATTATTGTCTATACATGTATGTATCTATAATCTATTGTGGATGCTTTAATCTTGATGTTGATAACAACATATAGTTCATTAGTATCTTTTATTGTCTTAATATTTATATATAAAAGTTTGTTCTTTTCAGGTTAAGAACAGGTGGGATGATCGAATACAAATAGGTGGAGTTGGCACGGAACTGTTACAAATATATAGTTTCATAGTTTTGCTGTTTTAGCTTGTAGAAAGATGATGTTATAAAGATAATGGGTAAATAAATTGTTGTGTTTTGTAATATATTACGTTGTAAACTTAAAATAATCAATGTTATCAATCTATTTTTGATGTAATGAATACATATTTATTTTATATGCTTTTAATATTTTAATTTAGATTAAATTATAATTTTTTAAAATTTCATAGTATAGACTACCGTGCAAAATGACAACCGTAGTGTATATTAAAGCATACACTACAGTTTTCTCATAAAAAACCGTAGTCTATATTAGTTCAAACACTACGGTTTTCTTATAAACTGTAGTCTATATGTAATAATACACTACGGTTTTCTCACAAAACCGTAGTATATAATTTATCATATACTACAGTTATTAATAAAACTGTAGTCTATATTGTATTATACACTACGGTTATTGGATAAAACTGTAGTCTATAATGTGACATATACTACGGTTTCACAAAAAACCGTAGTCTATAATATTAATACACTACGCTTTCATGTTAAAACTGTAGTGTACAAAAAGTATTAACTACGCTTTTCTCAACATAGACTACGGTTTTAAACCGTAGTCTATTGTTGGAATAGACTACGGTTTAAAACCGTAGTCTATACTCGTTGGTATACACTACGGTATTATAGACTACGGTTTTTAGATGTCATATACTACGGTTTAAAACCGTAGTGTATGATGATTTTTGTAGTAGTGACCTAACAGTAACGTTTTACTTTGAGTGATAAATTGTTTACTTTGAGTGATAAGTTAGATTGATAAAATGTGTGGTTGATTATTTGAAGGATAAGATTGCTAAATTAGTTCAAAATTGAGTATTCCATCATTTATATATCAAAGTAAACACTAGATTAACTTAGATTATTTTTATTAATCAATCATATCATACAAAGTAAACACCACCTAAAGAATTTATCACGAAATGAAGAGCCAAATAGGATTAATATTAGGGACAATGATTTTAAAATACATGAACTTTTCACTTTTAATTAATTTTAACACGAATTTTAAAACATTGTTTAAAATATATGAACTTTAATACTTACTCGATTTTTGACTTAAAGTTGAGTTTACACAAAATCGTCACTTATGACATGAATTAAATTAATTATATTTTTCCTTCAATTCAATCATTAATTATTTAGCATTTAATAATATATCATATTCACAATTATTAAATACAAAACATTATCTAAATATTCATTTTTTTGAAAATATTTTGCTGAATATATATATAAATCTATATATATTTATTTATTTTCATGAAAATATTCAAATCAATTTCTAGCTACTCAAGTTAGAGTTAAACAATTAACTTCATCAAGAAACTAAATTTAATCACAAACAAGCATCATAATCCCTTCGGATTACATGATGTTTACATATCGAGAGATGAGGCGGCAACACCGTACTTGAGGACATGCTCGGGGAAGTTGAGGCATTCAGTGGAGCTACGGAGGTGGAATATGACAGTGTCGTAGTCACGCGCAGCGGTGGGGGAGGAGTAGGAGCCGAGTTAGATTCTGAAGCACTTGTTCGGCTCCTGACCACCACCCACCCACTCCCTGACTTCTAGAGCCGAGTTCTCAATGTTAAATGTTAAATAATTTATAATTGAAGTGAAGAAAAATAATAGTAATAATTTAAAATCCACATCATAAGACCCAATTTTGTGTAAAGTCAACTTTATGTCAAAAATATAGTAAGTACTAAAGTTCAGGTGTTTTAAACAATATTTTAAAATTCGTGTTAAAATTAATAAAACGTGAAAAGTTCATGTATTTTAAATAATTTAAAATTCACTTCATAAGTCCATGTCAGATCAATTGTGTCATGTCAGTTTCAATTTTTGTGTAAAGTCAACGTTATGTTAAATATCGAGTAAGTACTAAATTCATATATTTTAAACAATGTTTTAAAATTCGTATTAGAATTAATAAAGCGTGAAATGTTTAGGTATTTTAAAATTATTATCCCTTAATATTATGGATAAACAGATAATGCAAATAGACCTTTAAATAAAATTTGTGTAATTTATGACTGTTATCTCAAATTAAAACATTTATATATTTAATATATTAATTATTGATTCAATATGTTGTGTAACAATATTATTGAATATTTATATCAATACACTAAATATTATATTAATTAAATTGATTAATTAGAGGTGTCAATAAAATTAATAAATATTCAATAATTTTAAATATGAGAGCTAATATATTTGGAGCTATAGTTCCTAACATAAGTTTAGAATGTATATGCATATTATCTAGTGTTGAATGCGAGAAATAACAGGCGCACGTGAAAATTAAAATAACATGAGAATTGTTTATCTAATTCGTCCTGAGAGTGATGTTATCAGAGATTTCAATATGATTTTTAAATACAATTTACAATAGGAGAACACCTCTATTTATAAGAAACTAAAAGGCCAAGTTCACAAGGAAATTATTTGGGTTACCAAATCAAGCTCCATAATTAACTATATCTCATTTGGATGTACTGTCTTCCCAAGTAATTATATCTTCTTTCTTCCTTTTCCATATATGATGGAACCTGATTGAAAGACTTACGAATATAAGGATTCACATGTATTATAAATCAAATAAAACATGTAATTTTAAACACGTATCATATCATGTAAACATGCATAAATTTTGAGAGGATAAAATACAGAAAACCGAGCCCTAGCATGCTCCTAAGAAATCAAAATTTACCTTCCTCCCTGGACTGAGAGTTTGAATCAGTATAGGTGGCTAGAATTCCATCGTTTTAAATAGGAACAATAGTTCTCCATCTGAATCTCAACCGGATGAATATCTACCATACAAACGTCCACTGTCTGAGTCACGAATTGAAGTTCAGCCTTCAAAACTTATAACGTATGGCCCGTCTACAACCCTAATATCGTGTGTACAATATTCTATCGTGTTTGCGCTTGTGTCAATGTATAAAATCATGGGCTGGGACTCGTTATTGGGAAGATCAACCCGGTTTGACCTATTGTTATACGTATTCGGAACACTGATTCAGCAGTTTCGAACGTCGGTTCTTCAATAAAATAGCAATCACATAGCAAATTTAAAGAGAAATTATCATTACTTCTACTTTTAGCCTTTGATTAATATAATTTTTAGATTAAAATTTTTATTTATATATATAGTGTTGGGAACCCCATAAAAATTTATTAAGTTTTGATGATGCTCTTACAAAACACACTTGGAACTATACATGTTCTGTACATCTTATTTCTGATTTCAGTAAACCAGATGGACGAAACTAGTTCAACCAGAAAGATGGAATTTATCTTTGACAGAAAGTCAAACCAGCAAGTCTCAAGCAGAAGGCTGGAGCAGAAGGCCAAGTCTTAAGACTAATACTAAACCAGCAAAGTCTCAAGACAGAGAGTCACAAACCAGAGAGTCTCAAACCAGCAAGTCTCAAGACAGAATGCTAAACCAGAGAGTCTCAAAATGAAGCTAGTTAACTTTGACAGAAAGTTAAAACCAGAAAGGCTTTCAACAGAAAGATGGAAGATGCTTCGAACAAAAAGTATTCTACCAGAAAGTACTCCTACCAGAAAGCATTTTCTACCAGAAAGTAGTTCGACCAGAAAATGGTTAACATATGCTCAACCAGAAAAGCATCTCAACCAGAAAGTCACTAGACCAGAAAGGATACAACCAGAAGGGTAGAAGCAAACCAGAAAGAGCAGAACCAAATCTGTCAATGAAGCGTTAAAGACTTTCCATCGAAGAAATAGAAACTGAATCATTGATTGATATGAAGAAGGAAAGCAATCACAGATGATCTGCTTACCATTCATAAAAGATTCAATCAACAAATCTACAAGGAAATAAGAGATACGATTGATTGGCAATTAACAAATCAAATCACGCCAATCAACAAACGGCTAGAATTTCAAATTCAGAGCCTATATATGTTTGAAGATTTAAAGTCTGAAAGAGAGAATAAGAATATACACAAGCGCTATACAGCAGAAACACTTTCAAGCACTCTATCTCTAAATCAGACTTAAGCTTCAACCAGTTCGTGATCATCATCACACCAACCCACCTCGATTCAAGTCTGTCTTATCGAGAGAAGGAGATCTTTACTAGCTAGTAGTTTTCTAGTGGATTAACGTGAAGATAGCCTCTGTTTACAGTAGTTTTCTGTAAGTTGTAAAGGGACACGACCCTTATTCGTGCATAAGTTTCAAACCTGTTTGTACTTGGAACTTGTGGCTCGTTCTCAGCGAGGTTAAATAAGAAGAGTATCCTAGTAGTGGATATCTAATCCAGTTTGGATTAGACCGTGGACGTAGGGGGTTTCCCGAACCACGTAAAAATAACTGTGGTATTTAAATTCTGCATTTTATATTCAGTTGTTTTTATTCTGCATCTATCATACTCATTCAAATCTGCTTTCTTAATCAACTTCTTAAATACTCGATTAAGTCTTCAAAAGATTTTCATAACAAGAGCACTGACTAAGTCCACCATTATTCCGCACACAATACATAGTTTGAAAACAAGTTCACACTTGCTTTCTGCTTTGTATATCTCACTTGAGAGAATTTATCTGGATAGAGTCTAATTGATTGAAAATCAATCTGTTCTATCACTTTGAGCAATCTGTAAACCAGAAAGCTTACATCTCTCTGATTAATTTAGTCAAGTAAACTGAAAAGTTTGCATTTGGTGTATTCCCCCCCCATACACCAAACCTTGCTCTTTCGGGACCAACATATAGCAAACTAAAATCTATAACTTTGGATAATATTTTAAGATTATCTAAATGGTAAAAGAAATCATTGCTATAACTTGGTGGATGATATACAATACAACTTCAACACTATTTTAATTTCTTAAGGCGAAATATTAATATAGTTCTTTTTCAAAAAAATCATAAATAATAGCCTTACATATAAATAATAGTCCTTTAAAAAATATATTAGACTAAATTACCCTTTTATTTTTTATTTTACATATACTAAAATGTTAAAATACTAAAACACAAGAATTCTGCGAGCTCGGGGTTGCGGGATTTGTGTGTATGTATACAATTCACATATAAATTATGAAACCCGCGACCTCGAGCTCATGAGATTCGTGTGTTATATACTAAAATGTTAAAACACACGAATCTAACAAGCTCGGAGTCACGTGATTCTCACTCACACACTTTAAGCACGATTGTCCTCAAGCGTGTAAGCACAACTTGCCCAAAGAGAAAGAGAAAATAGAAGACTCAAATAGCCAACACAACACAATACATAAATCGAGAGTAGTCAAAGCAAGCAAGGAGTTAGAGCTTAATTCGAGCAATGCTCTCAAGTTGGTTAAGACAACAGTCAAGTGATCATAAGGGATACTTCCTCACACACTCAACACTGTGTTTGGGGCTGACTGTTTACACTAAAAAATTGTTTGATCAAGGTAGTCCCATAGGCTTGCCTTCCCTCTACATGTCGCCACCCTATTAGCCTAGTCAAAGCGTCTATCTTTAGGTCTTTATAGGGTTATAACGTGGCTTGCGGCATAGGTAGAAGAATTTTCGAACTGGGCTAAGGTCGGTATGAACTAAAGTCTTGAGATATTCTTTAACTTATAGAGCCCACTTGACTTCTCCCGGGCCTTAGCACACTTATATATACGGGATTTATTATTTGGATTTTTTTATCACCTACCTTTTTTTGTAAACTTCCCCCGTATTTTATAATATATAACTTTTTTTTTGGGGGGTGTTTCTCACCCTTCTCCCTGCTCCATAGATTTTCTTCTTGCCCTAGATTCACCCAACCGTGGGTAGGCCTTATTTGGGGTTTTTACATATGCGCGTGAAGCAAAAAGAACATTGAAGGCTCAAAAATGACTAGCAAGTGTATATGTATGATTTGGTGGAAGTTTATGGCTCTGGGCTATTATCAAAAAAAATGCCTAGGTCATCTAGAGTTCTCGACTAGGGCTGCTGGGTTTTGACCAAGGGGACATGAAAGTTCTAGTACAAACCAAGTCAAGCAGTTCTCATACACACATAATTGAAAATATGTTACTCAAGAGGCATATAGCAATTAAAGCTCAAATCTCACAGGGTATACATACTCACAAGACTGCATTGGTACATAGCATGCTGGCAAGACATGACTCAGGGCATAAAATAAAAAACATGACTCTCTAACCTAAACAAAGACGGGACCCCCTCCCACTCACACACTTTACCTTAGGCAATGAATGTGTTAGACTGGTCAAGGTCCACAACAGGACTCGAAAATAAAATAAAGCTAAAACAAGAAAAAAACTAACCAAACTAAAAAAGAAATGGGAGGTCATAAACTAGGGGAGTAGTCAAAGAATCTGTACTGAAAGACCCCAGAAAGTATACTTCTGAAGAAAGAAGAGAAGCAAATCTTGATGATTTTGCTAAGGGAGTTATCTCCAGTACTGTGAAAGGAGTTCATCTGGCCAAGATACAAGATCTTGATACAGCCAAAGAAATGTGGGAAGCACTAAGAGATCTCAGCCTAGGATCTGAAGCTATGATTGAGAACAAGCTATCCCTAGCATGTAACAAGTTCGATGAATTCAAAATGAAGCCTGGAGAAACTATTGAACAAATGAAGAACAGGTTCACTGAAATATTACTTGAGGTGTCTGCCTTCAAAAAGGACAAGTACACACAGAGAGAGAAGAATCTCAAGATCCTTAGAGCCTTACCACCAAGCTGGGAAATCTATTCAGCTATGCAACCTCTACGTGCTGATTTCAATGATCTGTTTGTAGAAGCACTTTTTGATCATCTGGCTGTCCATGAATGTGATATCAGAAGGATACATGGACCAGATCACTCCTCCAGCAAGAAGAGTGAAAATAACACAAAGAAGGAGAAAGAGACTGCCTTCAAAGCGAAGTGCAAATTAGATGATTCAACATCATCTGCTACACCAACAGAAGGAGGATATGAGAAGCTACTCAAAGAATTTTCCTTGATTGCTAAAAGAATGGACAAGATGGAAGTCAGATCAAGAAAGTATCGTAGATTCTACAAAGACAACAAGAATAGATACCAGAAAAATAAAGAGACAGAACAATCTGTTAACAGAACAGAAAGTAAAAGCAATAGCAAGTTCACTAACCCTGCTGATTATACTTGCTATGGTTGTGGAAGAACAGGCCATTTCAAGACAGACTGTCCTGACCTATCCAAAAGCCAGAGAGAAGAACTAAGAGCTAAGAGAGACAGAAAACTTAAAGCTCAACGTAAAGCTATGATAGCAGAAGAGGACTCCAGCAGCTCAAGTCATTTAACAGACAGTTCATCAGAAAATGATGAAGCCTTCTATGCTGGAGAAACAGACAATGAATGGGATGAATGCTACATGGGCCTAGACAATGGACTCGACCAAGATAAGGTAAATTTCCATGACTCTCAATCCTCAGATAAATCTGACTCTGATTCAGGTAATGAAGATGAACCAGAAGTTACATGGAAAGAAATCAACGAGATGTTTGAAAGTTATACAAGCATTAAGAAGCTATTCTCTGAAGCTATAAAAGAGAATGAAAAGATGAATGATACTATAAAGTTCCTAAGCGAAGCAAATACAAAGTTCTCAGCCCAGTCTATTGATCTGGAAGAACAGATCAAGAATAAAGACAGTGAGATTCATTCTTTGAACTCAAAGATCACAGATCTTATAAATAGGAACAACATTGCTGAAGAGAAGATTAAGAAAGGTAGAGATATGATCTACAGAAGTGATGAACGTGCCAAGCTGCTTATCAACATACAACAGAAAGGCTCTGCTGGATTAGGATATCCAGGTCACTCAGAAGAAGTAGCTGGTCCAATAAAATTCGTACCAGAAAGGAAACATGTACCAGATCAAGTGATAAATTTGAAAAATAAGAAGGATCTTCCCCAGAAGATGATGGTTAAACAATCTGGTAACAGACAATATCATCAAACAAAAGGACATCCTGGCTACTACACTGAATCCAATCAACAGACCAGAAATAAGGCCAACAGGACATCACAGAAGAAAACAGAAAGTAAAGGATCAGAGAGATATTATCCTTCTGTTCTTCAATCTAAGTCCTCTGTTGATGAAAATGGGAATATCATCACTAGCTACTTTACTGTTCCCGATTTAAAGTTATTCTGGATTCAGAAAGGGATCTTTGCTAATAATCAAGCACCCAGACAATAAAGGGTAGCTAAGGGTTTTTAATTGCAGGACCAGAAGACTGCAAGAAGAAGCAAAGCTGCAAAAGGAACAATCTGGATAATTGATAGTGGATGTTCTAAGCACATGACCTGTGACAAGAATCTACTAACTGACTACATTGAGAAACCAGGACCCCAAGTTACTTTTGGATGCAATTCTAAAGGATACACCAGAGGGTATGGTAACATAAAAGTTGGCAAGACCACCATCTCAAATGTTTCATATGTTGAAGGTCTCAGCCATAACTTATTCTCTGTAAGTCAGTTCTGCACCAATGGTAATCAAATTATTTTTGACACTAACAACTGTCTGGTAAAGAACAAGGAAGGAGATGAGATACTCCTTACCGGGATATTGCAGGATAGGCTATATATTGTGCAATGGAACAACCAGATAGAGACCTGTCTGGTCACTAAGACAGTGTCAGAAACAAGTTGGTTATGGCATAAGAGATTAAGTCATCTCAACTTCAAAACAATCAACAAGATTGCACGAGAGAAACTAGTTGAGGGTCTGCCAGAACAAATCTATGACAAGAATCACATATGTGAAGCATGTCAAGCTGGAAAGCAGACCAGATCATCTTTTTCAAGCAAATCTGTCCAGAGCTCGACCAGAATATTAGAGTTACTGCATTTAGACTTATTTGGTCCAGTTAAACCTTTAAGCATAAATGGCAGGAAATATACACTAGTCATCATTGATGATTATTCAAGATTTACTTGGGTAATATTCTTGTATAAGAAGAAAGAGACTCTGGAGAAACTGCCATCTTTTCTCAACAAGATCACCAAGAAAAAGGAAGTTTCTGTTACCACTATCAGAACAGATCGTGGAACAGAATTCCTAAACCAGAAGGTTGAGGAATATTGCAACCAGATGGGTATCACTCACCAGACATCTGCTGCAAGAACTCCTCAACAGAATGGGGTAGTTGAGAGAAGAAACAGATCATTAAAAGAAGCAGCTCGCACTATGCTCAACGCAACCAGACTGCCAAAGAAATTTTGGGCAGAAGCCATCTATACAGCGTGCTACACCCAGAACAGATCAGTTGTTACCATCAGACATGGGAAGACACCCTACGAGATATGGAACAACAGAAAGCCTAGGATTCATTACTTTCGTTCTTTTGGCTGTCTGTGTTACATACACAATAATGGGAAATCTCAGTTGAAAACTTTTGATAGCAAAGCTGATCCAGGAATATTCTTAGGATATTCTGATGTTAGCAAAGCTTACAGAGTTTTTAACAAGAGGACTCACATTGTGGAAGTAACACCTCATATTGTGTTTGATGAATCTGTTATTAGTGACAGAGAGCTAGACATTGATCAAACACTTGACCAGAACATAAACCAGAAAGCTGCCCAGAACAAGAATCAGAAAGAAAAAGCAGTTCTGTTAGAAGATATTCTAATCTGGAATACATCAGAAGAATATGAAGTTGAAATTCCAAACAATGTTGAAGCTGAAAGCTTACAGCAAGGGGGAACAGAACAGGCAACACCAGAAGGCAATCAGCCAGAAGGTGAAAATAATCTTAATAAACCATAACCAGATCAACCAGAAGAATCAAGCAATACAAATGGTTGGAATAATGATCAAGAAGAACCAGAAGATGAAAATCCATTTCAAACTTCTCATCCAGAATTTGAAGACCCAACAGATGAACCAGAACATGAGATATCAGAAGAGGAGATGTCTAGCAGAAGGAAATGGATTCAAGAAAATCATCCTTCTGAACAGATTGTTGGGAACCCAACAGATAGAGTAAGAACTAGAAGAATGCATGGAGAAAGTGCACTTCTCAGTTGTTATCTATCACGCGTTGAACCCTCTGACACCTATGAAGCACTTAGAGATGCAGACTGGGTCATAGCTATGCAAGAAGAACTCAATGAGTTCAAAAGAAACCAAGTCTGGTATATGGTTGACAGACCAAAACATCAAGGAGTGATAGGTGTAAAATGGGTATTTAAAAACAAACGAGATGAGAATGGAGAAGTAGTCAGAAATAAGGCTAGACTTGTTGCAAAGGGATACAATCAACAGGAGGGTATCGATTTCGATGAAACCTTTGCACCTGTGGCCAGATTGGAAGCAATCAGACTATTTCTAGCATATGCTGCATACAAGAGATTCAAAGTATACCAAATGGATGTTAAAAGTGCATTCCTTAATGGCATACTTGAAGAAGAAGTATATGTTGAGCAACCACCTGGTTTTGAAGAAGAAAATCCTGACCAGAGAGTATATAGACTAGCCAAAGCTGTCTATGGACTGAAACAGGCACCCAGAGCGTGGTATGAAACATTATCCACATTTTTACTGGAATCAGGCTTTAAAAGAGGTTCTGTTGACAAGACACTATTTGTCATCAAAGTCAAAGAACATATTCTGTTGGTCCAGATATATGTCGATGACATAATCTTTGGATCACAGTCTCCCTATCTGTGTGACAAATTTGCTGAACTAATGAAGAACAAATACCAGATGTCCATGATGGGTGAGATGAATTTCTTTTTAGGACTGCAGGTAAAGCAATTGCCAGATGGTATCTTTGTTAACCAAGCAAAGTACATCAATGATCTGCTAGTCAAATTTGGAATGAAAGATAGCAGAGCAGTAAAAATTCCTATGCAATCAAATGGAAAGATAGATCCAGACCCAGAAGGAAAACCAGCTAATATTACTCAATATAGAGGAATTATTGGGTCTCTGATATACCTTACAGCAAGCCGTCCAGATATTACTTATGCCGTTGGAGTATGCGCCAGATATCAAGCAAATCCTAAAGAATCACATATGGAAGCCGCCAAAAAGATACTTAGATATCTTAAAGGCACAGCTAATATTGGTCTCTGGTATCCACAAGATGACAATTTTGAGCTTACAGGCTATTCTGATTCAGATTATGCAGGATGCAAACTGGACAGAAAGTCTACCTCTGGAACATGTCAATTTCTTGGAAACAAGTTGATATCTTGGTTTTCAAAGAAACAGACGTCTGTTGCTACATCAACCACAGAAGCAGAATATATGGCTGCTGGAAGCTGTTGTGCACAGATACTCTGGTTGAAACAGCAATTAAGAGACTATGAGATTGATGTAAAGGAGATACCTATATTCTGTGACAGCTCAAGTGCTATAGCTATAACACAGAATCCAGTACTCCACACAAGATGTAAACATGTCGATGTAAGACATCATTTTATCAGAGATCATGTAGAGAGAAAGCACATCAAGATTGAGAAGATTCATACAGACATCCAACGTGCTGACATCCTAACTAAAGCATTACCAGATGAAAGATTTAAGATGCTGTGTGGAAAACTTGGACTACTCAGTCTGGATGAACAATACCAGAAGGCTACCAGATAGCCAATACCAGAAGGCTACCAGATAGCCAACACCAGAAGGGTACCAGATAGTTAATACCAAAAGGCTACCAGATAGTTACCAGAAAGCACAGTTGAAATAAAGTACACGTGGCATAATTTTCTCTATAAATTCACGAGAAAGCCAAGTGAAAATTATTTCTTAAATGCTAAGTCAAGGGGGAACTTTTAAGGAAATTGAAGCGTCGAGATAAATGACGTCACCTTCCTAGGTTACAGACTGTAAAAGATATTTTTATCCTTGATTTACTACAAATCTCTCACCTTTATGATGATTAGCACAACTTTGGGAACTGGGATCGAGGAAATCCCTGCCACGGACAGAAAAAGGAAAGTTGCCAAAAGAAAGAGATACGGACACGCTCGCATATAAACCCTAGGATTTAGAGCGTACATCTCACGCACGGAAAGGCGGCAAAACAAATCCTGAAGCGGGAAAAATCTAAAAAGGGAGGAAATCTTTTCAACTCTTCGAATTTCTTTCATCTTTTTATTTTATTCTCTTTGTGCTTAATAAATTTTGTTATATATATGCGATATTCTTCTCTAAACTGTTCACCTTCACTTTATCGCACTGAGCACTTCTCAAAATTCTAAGCACTTAAGTTTTCCCAAATCTCTGCAACTCTTCTCCAAAGCTGTTTTTGCGTTTGACTATGGCTCCTCAAACTTCTCTTTTTCTTCAACACGTTGCTAAGGTTCAGCGCTTTCTTTCACCTGAACCGTATGCAGTCCTTGACACTCACGGTTTTCGAAAACTTGAAGAAATCTTTGCAATGGTCAAACGCTGCAAAGGTTAAATTTTTTATCTAGTTTTTACCTTATCTGCAGTATGGTTGAAATATTACTTGTTTATGAATCATTCTGAATCTGTTATGATTTTTTTTATGCTAGACGCCCATCTTGTTCATATGAACTGATGAATATATATATACTTGTGTTGAATGTTCTTGTGATGCAAGGTTTTTGCAACATTGTTACTGCACACCCAAACATGTTCTTGGCAAAGCAAGTTGCCACATTCTATCTGACATGGCAGAATGACAAGCACGGATTTGAAGCAGATGTGCTGATGCCGATTGGTGATAGAACAAGCAAGACACCGTACAATGTGATTGAAATGATCAGTCAAACTTACAGACTGAAAGATGAAGGTCTTGCTCTGGAAGATATCACAATGGAACAATTGCAGGAGGCTATTGAGATCATGATGGTGATACCCATCTCTTACACTGGACGGATGTTCCACAGATCTCTACTCCAACCTGGATTTAAGCTATTGTTAGAAGTGGTTCAACGGATCTTTCTCAAACACAGTGGATCATATGATCAAGTGACTCCTGAGAAGTTTCGCATTCTCACAGCGGTTATTTTCAATCTTCGAGTCAACTGGACCAGAATTTTGTTTGAATTGATGGCTAAGGAAGCAAAGTTGGTGAATTACACCAAAGATAGCAAGGGCAGAGGTACTTCGGTGGAAATTAGGAGAAACCTGAGACATTCCACCAAGATCAGCTTGATGATCGAAAAATTTTTCAAGCAGAAAAAGTGGGATGATGCTGAGGAGTACAACATCAATCACTCCATTCCCAAGGACCAGCACCAATTAGAGATGTCCATGGGACTTGCCCCTCAATTCTTTAACAAAATTACTGATGAAGTGCACCGTGTTGCTGCACTGGAGATGGGTAGCTCTAACCCCACATGGGTTCCACCTACTAAAGGTGCTGAGAAGAAAAAGGAGAAGGTGGTGAAAGAGAAGGCAACCAGAAAGAGAGGTAGTTCTGTGGAAACAGAAACCTCTGCTTCTTTGCCCAAACAGAAGAAAAGGAGACTCCAAAAGGTTCAAGAATCATCACCACCACCAGCACCAACCGCAGAACAGTCTGAGATGCCAGAACAAGAAGAAGAGGCACCACAGACAGCTGAGGTGGAGACAGAGAAAGACTTCTCTCCCGCCAGAACCGCTACTCCTTCTCCAAGCAGAATGGAGAGGATAAGTGAAGAAGAAGAGGAAGGAGAGTCTGCTGATGAGGAAGAAGAGAAAAAGCGTCAAGCAGAGAGTGTGATTAATCTGCTTGAGAATGAAGCAGAACACTCAGTACTGGCAGACTTTCCTGGTATACAATCTTTACCAGAAAGTCTGAATGCAGCTAAGCGTATCAAGTTCTACTTACTGGTTAAAGACAGCGAGTATTACATCTTCGATGCTCTGCTTCAACTCAAGACAATAGATGATCTGAAGAAGGAAGAGGCAACTCTGCTCCATCTGCTCCAAGTATCCACAGTTCATGAAGTGAGAGCAGAATTTCCACAACTAATTTTGAGCCTCATGAAGCAGGAGGCAGAAGCACTAAAGATTGACATGCCCACATCCAGTTCTGCACAACCTCAACAACAACCTCAACCAGAACAGGGAGCACCTACAGAAAGTCAGTCTCCCAAGAAAAATCCTACCATAAGTCAGTCTCCCAAGAAAACACCCATCATCGACCTTGACTCAGGTGATGATGAACCATTGGGACAGGCCATTGGAGGTGAGCCCAGTAATGAAATCTTCACACAGGGAGCAGCGCAGAAATTGAAGAAGCACGTGAATTTCTACACCCTGGAAGAGTTGCTGGAAAGAGAAACAAGACCCTTCAACAACTATCAACTCGACAATCTCATTACTCTTCGAGTTGAAAATTGTTTGACAGACACCTGCAACATCCTCCAAGACAAAGCCACCCAGGTCCTTTCTGATTTTAACCAACACCAGAAGGACTATGTCAATGACATGGATAGAGATATCAGGGGCAAAATCAGAAAGATCAGAGACGATCTGAACAAGAAGATGGATGATGACAGAGAGGTCCATGAAGCTGACCAGAAAAAGCTCCGTTTGCGCCTGACAGGCATTGAAGAAAAAGCAGACAAGGCCACTACTCTAATAGCTGACCTTCTGGCAAAGCAGACAGAGATAATTGCTACTGCTGTAAACGAGAAAGGAACCCAACTCGCTGCTCAATTAAAGGAAGACGCCAACTTACTTATCCATTCTCAACTGGCCACCTTTGAAAAAGAAAAATTTGTGGACCTAATGCAAGAACATCAAATGGATGTACTGAATGAGCTTCTATATCCTACCCCCGAAGAGTTTGAGCACCAGAACACCCGCCTAGCTGCTGTAGAAGAACTCCAAGAAACTTATGACAAAACTTTGTCAATCATGAACAGCAGGCTAGAGCAGAAAATGGACGCATCTGATCAAACTGTTAATCTCTTGCTTGGATACAAAGCAGATGCTGAGGAGAAAATGGAGAAGATGTCTGAGGAGATCGCCTCCCTTCGTACACTCATCAATACCCTCTTTGATGATGTCAAAAAGGGGGAAATCTCTGGAGGAAAGGGTGGAAAGGGAAGTAGCAAGGCGTCTGCTGAAGCAACAGCACCAGCACCAGAAGCACCTGTACCAGCATCAACCCAACCAAGAGCTACCACTCCTCCCAGACCAGACCCTACTCTTCTAGGATCAGAACCAGCTCAACCTACATCTGCAACCCCCAAAGACAAAGGCAAGAAGCCTATTGTTGGGAACCCTAATGATTAGTGTTGATGATGGTCTTTCGAAACACACTTAGCTGGTCTGTATGTTAACCTGTTCCTCGTGTAAAAACCAGATCACTATAGTTTAAGTGATTTCTGTTTTGGAACAGATTAGGAGATGACTTATAATGTAAAGGATATGATCCTATAGAAGTCATTCTCAACTTAGAATAGGATGTAGGTCAAGATTTCACGCTCAAAGGAATCGATCTGCTGTAGCAGACAGCGACCAGATCGATGACCAGATCGATGTTTACAGCGATGAACCAGAGCGATTGAGTCATCAACCCTATAGCTGACATCATCCTACACATCATATACACTTGCCACGTCAAGATCAAGGTCCATCCAACAGGGTTTGGAAAGTTGATCTACGATTAAAACATATAAGGAAAGAGACCGTTAACAATCTGATTTCCATAAATCAAAGATTGAGTCAACCTTTCCTATATGGCAATAACAGATATGATGGAAACCATTGATTGGCAATATACCATCTATCTCACGCCAATCAACAACGGCTAGAATTTCAATATTCAATGCCTATATAGTTGAAGTCAACAATCTGGAAAAGAGAGAGAACACGTACGAACTATACTGCAATTATCCTTCAAGCACTCTGTATTCCAGACTTAGAACTTCAACATTCTGTGATTCTACATCACACCAACCACCTCGATTCAAGTCTGTCTTGTCGAGAGAAAGGAGATCACCCTGCTAGCTAGTAGTTTTCTAGTGGTAACGTAGAGGTAATCTGTTGTAAAGGGACACGACCCTTCATTCGTGCATAAGTATCACTCTAGTTGTGATTGGTACTTGTGACTCGTTCTCCACGAGTATAAAGAAGCAGAGTATCCT
>JAPKLX010003936.1:0-10488 GCA_026898415.1 Leonotis leonurus
AAATTGTCAAGTAAACTGAAAAGTTAGTGTTTGGTGTATTCCCCCCCTCCATACACCAAACCTTGCTCTTTCGGGACCAACAAGTGGTATCAGAGCAGTGGTTCAAACTGACCATTGTTTTGTTTCACAAGGTTAAAACCTGCGTGGTCTACTTGAATAGATCTAGGAAAACCTTTTTCATTCACGTGCATACCATCTGTTATGGAATCTTCTGTTATCAGGGCTTGCGAAGAATTCTCTATCCAAGGATATAGAGAATGGAGTTTCAGAATCAAAATGTGTCTCAAAGCCCATCACTGCCTGATGTGGAAAGTAATCGAAGAAGGGCCATTGGCAATCACAGAAGAGACCACTCGTATCACAGAAACAGGAGCAGTCAAAGAAACTGTCCTAAAGGATCCCAGAAAATATACCTCCGAAGAAAGGAGAGAGGCAAATCTCGATGATTTTGCCAAAGGGATCATTTCCAGCACGGTCAAAGGCGTACATCTGGCCAAGATCCAAGATCTTGATACAGCCAAAGAGATGTGGGAAGCCTTGAGAGACCTGGCGCTTGGATCTGAAGTGATGATCGAGAACAAACTGTCTCTAGCCTGCAACAAATATGATGAATTCAAAATGAAACCAGGCGAGACAATAGAACAGATGAAGATGAGATTCACTGGAATTCTCTTAGAGATATCTGCGTTCAAAAAGAACAAGTATACTCAAAGGGAGAAAAACATGAAAGTTCTTAGAGCTCTTCCACCAAGTTGGGAGATCTATGCAGCAATGCAACCTCTAAGAGCTGACTTCAACGATCTGTCCACTGAAGCCTTATTTGATCATCTCGAAGGTCATGAATGTGACATTCAAAGAATTCGAGGACCAGATCATCTGTCCAAAAAGGCAGATAACAGTTCAAAGAAGGACAAAGAGGTAGCCTTCAAAGCGAAGAGCAAACCAGATGATCCTTCTGAGTCTGTTACTCCAGATGAAGAGAAAGGCTATGACAAACTCTTAAAAGAATTTGCAATGATAGCTAAACGAATGGACAAGATGGAAACCAGATCGAAGAAGTACAGACGCTTCTACAAAGATAATAAGAGGAACTTCAACAGGAAGTATGATAATGATCGATCAGATGACAAAAATGAATCTAAACAGCAGACTACTAAATCAACAAAGACCTCTAGCTCTACAGATTACACTTGTTTTGAATGTGGCAGAACAGGTCACTTCAAAACAGATTGCCCTAATCTGTCCAGAGGCCAAAGAGAAGAACTAAGAGCTAAAAGAGATCGAAAGCTTAAAAATGAGCGCAAAGCCATGATAGCTGAACAGAACTCAAGCAGCTCAAGTCATTTTTCAGACAGTTCATCAGAAAATGATGAGGCTTTCATTGCTGACGACGAAGAAAGCTGGAATGAATGCTATGTAGGCTTAGACAACGGTCTAGATGAAGTTGAGGTAAATTCTTGCAACTCGAATTCCTCAGATGATGATAATAATCTTGAACAGGAAAGTGAAGGTCAAGCAGAATACTCATGGAATGAAATAGATGAGATGTTCAAAAGCTACTCAAGCATCAAAAGACTGTTCAAAGAAGTAGTTGAAGAGAATGACAGATTAAAGAAGATTGAGCAGACCCTAAGCACAGCAAACACTAAATTTGTTGCCAAAATTACTGATCTGGAAGAACAGATCAAGAGCAAAGACAGTGAGATTCACTCTCTTAACTCAAAAGTTAAGGATCTGATCTCAAGATACAATGTTGCTGAAGAAAAGATCAAGAAAGGAAAAGAAATGATCTACAAGAGTGATGAGCGTGCCAAGCTGCTAATCAATCTGCAACAAAAGGGAACATCTGGATTGGGATATCCAGGTCACTCAGAGAAATCTTCAGGAACTATAAGCTTCGTACCAGAAAGGAAGAAAATACCAGATCAAGTGAAAGACTTGAAAAACAAGAAAGGTTATCCTCAAAAGATGATAATGAAAGATGCAAAGAACAGACAGTATCATCAAACCAGGGGACAACCAGCTCACTACACAGAAACAGAACACCTTCAAAGAACTAATGTCAACAGGACAAAAACTGTCAACAGGACAAATGTCAACCAGACAGCACCAGTTAAGAAAGGATTGAAAAATGATAAGATAGAGAGATTTCATCCATCTGAAATACAATCTGTATCCAAAGTAGATAATGAGGGAAATATCATTACCTGCTATATTGCTGCTCCTAATCCTAGAATGTTCTGGATTCGAAAAGGATTGTTTACTAATAATCAAGCACCCAAGCGTTGAAAGGGTAGCTAAGTTTGATTAATTGCAGGATCAAAGAACTGCAAGAAGAAGCAAGATAGCTAGAGGAACTATCTGGATTATAGATAGCGGTTGCTCAAAACACATGACTTGTGACAAGAATCTACTGACAGATTACATAGAGAAACCAGGCCCACAGGTCACTTTTGGATGTAATTCAAAAGGGTATACCAGAGGGTATGGAAACATCAGAGTAGGCAAGACTACTATCACAAATGTGTCATACGTAGAGGGTCTTAGTCACAATCTGTTTTCTGTAAGTCAGTTTTGTGCTAATGGCAATCAGATTGTTTTTGATACTAACAACTGTCTGGTGAAGAATAAGGAAGGAGATGAAATACTCCTTACCGGTAAACTGCAGGATAGGTTATATATTGTCCAGTGGACAAACCAGATCGAGACCTGCTTAGTCACTAAGACTGTATCAGAAACAAGCTGGTTATGGCATAAGAGATTAAGTCATCTTAATTTCAAATCAATCAACAGGATTGCCAAGGAAAAGTTAGTAGAAGGACTACCAGATTAGGTGTATGATAAAAATCACATATGTGATGCCTGTCAAGCTGGAAAGCAGACCAGATCATCCTTTACAAGCAAAACAGCTTACTCAACATCAAGGACACTAGAGCTGTTACACCTTGATCTGTTTGGACCAGTCAAACCACTAAGTATCAATGGGAGAAAGTACACTTTGGTAATCATAGATGATTACTCAAGATTCACTTGGGTCATCTTTCTGTTGAAAAAGAAAGAGACTCTAGACAAGCTCCCTGAATTTCTACACAAAATCACTAAACAGAAAGAGTTGAGTATAACCTCTATCAGAACAGATCGAGGAACAGAATTTCTCAACCAGAAGATTGTAGCATATTGCAACAAGATGGGAATCACTCATCAAACATCTGCTGCTCGAACTCCTCAACAGAATGGAGTAGTTGAGAGAAGAAACAGATCACTCAAAGAAGCAGCTCGCATGATGCTTAATGCTACAAATCTACCGAAGAAATTCTGGGCAGAAGCTATATACACAGCCTGCTATACTCAAAACAGATCATCCATCACACTCAGACATGGAAAGACTCCATATGAAATATGGAACAACAGAAAGCCTAAGATCTCCTATTTTAGAACTTTTGGCTGTTTATGTTACATACACAATAATGGGAAATCTCAGTTGAAAACTTTTGATAGCAAAACTGACCCTGGAATATTCTTAGGATATTCTGATATCAGTAAAGCTTATCGAGTTTACAATAAGAATTCTCATATTGTGGAAGTAACACCTCATGTTGTTTTTGATGAGTCTATTGTTGAGTACAGATCACCAGATGAAAAGCAGACAGACAATCAGGTGACAACCAGAAGGATGAATGATCTATTACTAGAAGATGTTCTTATCTGGAATTCTAGAAGTGAGGATGAAGAAATTATCACTCAACCTGTTGCTGAGGAGATCATACAGCAAGGGGGAATATTACTACCTAAACTGGATGAGAACAGATCATCAACAGAAGTCAATGATACAATTACCACAAATGATGATCAACATCCAGAAGAAAGCCCAGATGAGAATCCATTTCATGCTACGACAACAGCACACCCTGAATTTGAGGAACCAACAGATCAACCTGATCCTGAGTTATCTGATGAAGAAATAACCAGGAGAAGAAGATGGATACAAGATCATCCACCAGAACAGATCGTTGGGAACCCATCAGATCGTGTGAAGACTAGAAGAATGCATGGAGAAAGTGCATTGTTGAGCTGTTACCTCTCTCGCATGGAGCCATCTGATGCTTATGAAGCACTTCAAGATGCAGATTGGATAACAGCAATGCAAGAAGAACTCAATGAGTTCAAAAGAAATGAAGTCTGGTATCTCGTGGACAGACCCAAACACCAAGGTGTAATAGGTGTAAAATGGGTGTTCAAAAACAAACGAGATGAGAATGGTGAAGTAGTCAGAAACAAAGCCAGATTAGTAGCTAAAGGCTATAATCAACAAGAGGGCATTGATTTCGATGAAACATTCGCACCAGTAGCCAGATTAGAAGCAATAAGGTTGTTCTTAGCATATGCTGCTCACAGACGATTCAAGGTGTACCAGATGGATGTCAAAAGTGCCTTCCTCAACGGTATTCTTGAAGAAGAAGTATATGTGGAACAGCCACCTGGATTTGAAGAGGCAGATCCAGATCAGAAAGTATACAGACTAGCTAAAGCAGTCTATGGTCTAAAACAAGCCCCTAGAGCTTGGTATGAGACCTTATCTACCTTCCTACTAGAATCTGGATTCAAAAGAGGATCTGTTGACAAGACTTTGTTCATCATCAAAGTCAAAGAAAACATTCTCTTAGTCCAGATCTATGTAGATGACATCATTTTTGGATCTCAATCTACCTATCTGTGTGACAAATTTGCTGAACTTATGAAAAATAAGTATCAAATGTCCATGATGGGAGAAATGAGTTTCTTTCTAGGTTTGCAGGTCAAGCAGTTACCAGATGGTATCTTTATTAATCAGACTAAATACATCAACGATCTGCTAGCCAAGTTTGGATTAAAAGACAGTAATCCAGTGAAAATCCCAATGCAGACCAATGGGAAAATTGGTCCAGATCCTGAAGGAAAACTAGCAAATGTTACACAATACAGAGGGATCATAGGATCATTACTCTATCTAACTGCAAGTCGACCTGACATTACCTATGCAGTAGGAGTATGTGCTAGATATCAAGCAAATCCCAAAGAGTCTCACATGGAAGCAGCTAAGAAGATACTAAGATATCTAAAGGGAACAGCCCATATAGGATTATGGTATTCATGTGAAGACAATTTTGAGCTATCTGGATATACTGATTCAGACTATGCTGGATGTAAACTGGACAGAAAGTCAACATCTGGTACATGTCAGTTTTTAGGGAATAAACTGATTTCTTGGTTCTCAAAGAAACAGACATCAGTTGCCACTTCAACTACAGAGGCAGAATATATGGCAGCTGGAAGTTGTTGTGCACAAATACTGTGGTTAAGACAACAGCTTAAAGACTATGAGATTGATGTCAAGGAAATACCAATCTTCTGTGACAGCTCAAGTGCTATAGCAATTACACAGAACCCAGTGCTGCACACCAGATGCAAACATGTTGACGTAAGGCATCACTTCATAAGAGATCATGTTGAAAGAAAACATGTACAGATTGAGAAAATACATACTGAAGTTCAGAGAGCAGATATCTTCACTAAGGCATTACCCGAAGAAAGATTTAAGATGCTTTGTGGAAAGCTAGGACTCTTAAATCTTGAGGAGAGAACCAGATTGATCTAAACCAGATTGATCTAACCAGATTGATCTAACCAGATTGATCTAAACCAGATTGATCTAACCAGATTGATCTAACCAGATTGATCAAACCAGATTGATCTAACCAGATTGATCTAACCAGATTGATCTAACCAGATTGATCTAAACCAGATTGATCTAAACCAGATTGATCTAAACCAGATCATTATGATCCAGATTGTTAAAATCCTACAGGGAATCAAAACCAGATCATCATGATCCAGAGTGACAAGATCCAGATCACTAGAAATTCCTACAGGGAACTAACACCAGATCACTGACACACATGTCAATACAGATTAAATAAAATTCCAACCAGGAATTACTAAAAAGCAACCAGATTGAACAGAGGCAGAAAGCTAAACCAGAGAGCCTCAAACCAGCAAGTCTCAAAGTGAAGTTAGTTAAACTTTAACAGAAAGTTGAACCAGAAAAGCTTCAACCAGAAAGATAAGAGATACCTTGAACAAAAAGTGGTTAACAAACGCTCCACCAGATTGACCTCAACCAGATTACCCAATGACACGTGGATATAGAATTAATATATTAATTAGTATATTACTTGGTTAAGGGGGAAAGGTCAACTATATACGGCGACTAATTCTCTCTATTCTGACATTAGATTTCCAAATCATCTATTTTTGATGATTGCATGCAGTAATTGGGAGACGTGATCGAGGAAAATATCTACCAAATCTAGAAAAAGGGAGATAAAAGATTGCATCAAAAATAACGCACCATCTCATAACCGTTCGATCATAGCGCGTGCATCATACGAAAAGGAGAGGCGACTATGGGTTGAAAACCTAGTACATGGAAAGGCGGGAAAGCTGAAAAAGGGAAGGATTTCTGAATATTTTATTACCTTACTTATCTTCCTTTTTGCGCATATAGATTGATAAGGCGGTTTGTGTATCACTTACACTTACAAACTTTCTCAAACTCTTAGAAAATTCTCTGCTTTCCAAAGTTCTCTTTTCCTTCGCAAAAACTCTGTTCTTTAGCAAAAATGGCTCCCAAATCGTCTGCTTTTCTGGAACAAGCAACCTATCTGAAACCTTATATTCACCAAGACCTTTTTGCGGTTCTTGACACCTTCGGGTTTCATAAACTGGAGAAGGCATTTGATCTCGTTCGTCAGTGCAAAGGTTTCATATTTCGTTTTTTAATTAGTATTCATAATGTCTAAGAGTTTTTACTCTGTATCTATTCTCTTGTATGTGATATCGGTAAATTACATAGCACTGCATAAACTGTTCTTTGTGGCACTTATACTTCACTGATAGAAGAATAGTGTTCACATATATACTATTGTGTTCTATGTAGGTTTCTACAATATTATCACCTCCTACCCCATGCACTTCCTTCCTAAGGATGTTGCAGCATTCTACCTCTCATGGCAGGGAGAGAAAGGTAGAGATGAGGCCACCATCAGGGTGAGCAAAGGAAGTACTATCAGCAATACTTCCTACAACGTCATTAACATTATAAACGCAGCTTATAAAGTAAAGGATGAGGGTTTGGAACTGGGAGAAATCACTGTAGAACAGCTGCAAGAAGCGGTGGAGATGGTGATGATTGTTCCCATCCATTACACAAACAAAATGTTTGTTCGCTCACTTCTCGCGCCAGAATTCAGGATATTGTTTGAATTCGTACAGCGAATTTTCCTTAACCACAACGGGTCCTATGACCAGGTTACTCCTGAAAAGTTCAAGATATTAGCTGCAGTGGTTCTCAATCTGCCTGTCAACTGGAGCAGGATCTTATACGATCTATTAGCAAAGGAGGCTAAGATGATCGTACCTGTGAAAGGCAGCTCCCCTGGAATAGAAGTGAAAAGGAGCAGCCTGAGGCATTCAACCAAAATAAGCTTTATGCTTACATCCTTCTTTCCCCAACATCAGTGGGATACCTCAGTTGAATTCAACACCAGGCAACATTTTCCAAAGGACCAACATCAGATTGAAATGTCGATGGGCATTTCAGCGAATCTGATCACCAGAGCAAAGGACCCTGTGATCTTCAACGCTCTGATGGAGATGGGGAACTCAAATCCCATTTGGATTCCTCCATCTGGTCCAGCAGATCCATCCACAAAATCAAAGGTCACCAACGAGAAGCCAGCTGAGAGAACACCATCCAAGAGAGTAACCAGAAGAGCCAGTTCTGTTGAAACAGATACTTCTACCGCAGCACAGCAGCCGAAACCCAAGCGCAGAAGGCTTCACAAACTGTCTGCTGAGATACAGACCGAAGCACCTGCTGCTGCAGAAGTTACCATCCCTCAACAGGAGGTTGAGGAGGAAGAAGTGGTTGTACTGGTTGATGAACCAGAAGATGTGGAACCTCTGTCAACAGTACACCCAGATCAGCCCAGGGATTTCTCCCCAGCTCACACGATCAGCTCATCTTCTACTGAGCCTCTAGAACAAATCAATGAAGAAGATGAAGAAGAAATTGAATCTTCAGATGAAGATGTGGAGAATAAAACAGCTCAGTCTGTTATGAAAATGATTGAAGCAGAAGCTGACAAAGCAGTAATCAGCACATTTCCTGGCATCCAGCTCACGCCTGAGAGCTATGATGCAGCTAAGAGGATCAAATTGCTGCTGCTAATCAAAGACAAGGAGTTCTATGTCTTGGCTGCTCTGCTTAAAATTAGATCAATCGACCAGCTCAAGGCAGAGGAAGCCACACTGTTGAATATCTTTGAAGTCTCATCCGTTGCTGAGCTAAGAGAAAGCTTCTCTCAATCCATCCTTGCATTAGCTCAGCTAGAAGCTCAGAAGCTGCAGATTAATTTGAGAGAAATCTATGAGAAAGCTGGTAAGCTGGATTTCTACAACAGTGTAGTTGATGAAGATGAAACTGAGATTCCATCTGCTGCTCACCAACAGGGTGCAGCAATAGCAGACCCTGCACCAGACCAGGTCATGACTGACACTGGTGTGCAGATCACTACCCCACCTGCACCAACTGAGGAAGAACCTGCATCAGCAGAGGAAGAACTTCTTGGTCAGACCATTGGCGGTGAACTTACAAATGAAATTATCACTCCTGCTGTTGCCGCAGCACAGAACGTTCATGTGCAGTCATTCACTCTGGAGGACATATTGATGGACCAACATCAATCACTGTCTCATACACAAATCCGAGATCTCATCTCCCAGAAGGTGGATCAGTATATGTACGGCACACTGACCACAGTCCAAGACGAAGCCACACGCATACTAACAGAGTTCAATGACCATCTGCAATCTCATGTCAACCAGGTCGACACTGATCTGAGGCGTCTCTGTCGCTTGAAACTTGAGGAGATAAGCAAGAAAATGGATGATGACAGAGCTGCTGTTGAAGATCGTACGGCACAGATTGATCAGAATCTGTTTTCTACAGAATTCAAAGTGAAAGAAATGTACAAGATCATCAGTGCCTTTGCAAACAAAGAGAAAGACCTGGTGCACGATATAGTGAAGACCCAGACTGATGGGATAGCTGCTGATGTTATCAAGGAAACCATCTCTCATACCAAAGCCATGCTAAGGCAGTTTGAAGCTGATGGGAAAAATTTCGTTGAAAGAAAACTCAGTGATCTGCGCTACCCAACTTCCACCCTCATCACTTCATACTTTGATGAGACTGCTGACATCAAAGCAGCACAAGAAGAGATCAAATCTGATCTAGCCAACTCACAGGCTTCTCTTCAGAAGCAGATCAATGACTCCAACCTCAACATCACTGCACTGCTGTCTAGCAGATTTGAATCAGACAAGGAGGTTGCAGAGCTGAAGTCTGAGGTCACTTCCCTCAAGACATTCATTCAATCTTTTATTGATGATGTCGAAAAGGGGGAAGGAATTGAGAAGAAAAAGCTGCTGTCATCTGCTGCTCAAGAAAAGAAGAAACAGAAAGCAGCAGAAGAAAAACAGAAGACCCTGACTGGATCTGGTACTTCAACTGCAAAGAAACCAGCCAGCTCTCCATCCTTCCAAGCTCAGAAGACCTTTTCTCCAACCAGATCAAGCCAGTCTTCCAAGAAAAAGAAGAAAGCAGGATCCAGCTGGTTCTCATCTGCTCCCATTCGCAAATCTTTAAAACAGGGAGAGACCAACTGGGTCCCAGATCATTTGAAAGAAGGATATGAAGGACTGAAGTATGGGTTCATAATGTGCCGGTATTTTCTCAAAGAACCTCTCTACTGTGAGGGGTCACCAAATGAAGCCTTCAACCTATATCTTGAGCAGAACGATGCAAAAGACTTGGTGGGAGAAATCAGAGCCGCTGCTGCTAAAGCCCAAGTCCAGATAACTGCTCCAGAAAGGGAGTTCAGGACCTGTCCCACCATTCCTGGGACAGACCTCCCTGACAAAACTTTTCTGCTAAACTTCATCAACCAGCTAGCAGAAAACAGAGGATATAAAGTGGATGCTGAAGATCCAGACTACATACGAGTAAGAGAGGGAGTGTATGAGAGCGTTCAGCTCATTTCTGATGAGACCAGAGCAAAGATGAAGAAGCAGCAAGAGGAGAGAAGAAAAAGCAGATAGTAGTCTTATTTTCTTATATCTTTATGATCTGCCTTTTCTTATAATCTGTTCTGTTTATCTGTAACCTCTCTTGTCTTCTTATCAATATATGAAATCCATTTTGAGTTTCTGATGACAACAACTCATTGTCCAGAACACATATAAAATATCCTTAAACGTTATAAACATTAATAACGTGCTAACAACAACTGGAAAACCAGACCAGACCGATCTGTATTATGCAGATAGGATCCTTTCGTAAAAGTGTGTTTCGAAAGACCATCATCAACACTAATCTTTAGGGTTCCC
>JAPKLX010002684.1:0-12293 GCA_026898415.1 Leonotis leonurus
AACATCCTCAAGCAATCCTATCTCACGTCAGACAAAAGCTTCAAACCGGTTGTGATCGCAATCACATCAACCCAACCTCGATTGAAGTCTGTCTTATCGAGAGAAGAAGGAGATATTTGCTAGCTAGTAGTTTTCTAGTGGATTAACGTGAAGATATCCTGTTTACAGTAGTTTTCTGTAAGTTGTAAAGGGACACGACCCTTATTTGTGCATAAGTTTCAATCTAGTTGTGCTTGGAACTTGTGGCTCGTTCTCAGCGAGTATAAATAAGAGAGTATCCTAGTAGTGGATATCTAATCCAGTTTGGATTAGACCGTGGACGTAGGGGTTTTCCCGAACCACGTAAAATAACTGCGTTATTTACTTTCTGCACTTTCATTCCAGTTGTTTTATTCACTCCTGTCACTCTCATACAAACTGCATTCTTAATCAATTCTCTAAATACTCGATTAAACTTTAAAAGCTTTTCTAAACAAAGAGCACCGACTAAATCCACCATTATTCCGCACACAATACATTGTTGGAAAATAAGATTACTCTTACTTTCCGCTGTGTACTACTCAATAGAGAGACTCTGCTTAGACAGAACTAGATTGATTAGAAAATCGATCTGGTCTGACACCTTGAGCATTCTGAAATACAGAAGACTTAAACATCTCTCATTAATTAGGCAAGTAAACTGAAAAGTCTGTATTTGGTGTATTCCCCCCCCCCCATACACCAAACCTTGCTCTTTCGGGACCAACATTTGGTTAAGTTTTCGAGAAGGTTTTCTAAACAAAGATCACCGACTAAATCCACCATTATTCCGCACACAACACTCTGATAGTGAATAAGATCACTCTTGATCTCTTCCTAGTGTAATTCACTTGAGAGATTTTGCTTGGATAGAACGAGATCGATCTGATAATCGATCAGGTCTGTCGATCATAGCGATCTGGTTTCAGAAAGCTTAAATCTCTCTAAAATTAGTCAAGTAAACTAAAAAGTTTGTATTTAGTGTATTCCCCCCCCCCCTCATACACAAAACCTTGATCTTTCGGGACCAACAACTGGTATCAGAGCGTTGGTTCATAAGACCATTGTTTCTGTTTTCACAAAGGTGAAACCTGCGTGGTCAACTTGAATAGATCTAGAAAATCTCTTTTCATTCATTTGCATCCTATCTGCCACTATGGAATCATCTGTTATCAGGGCATGTGAAGAATTCTCCATCCAAGGTTATAGAGAGTAGAGTTTCAGAATCAAGATGTGCCTCAAAGCTCATCACTGCTTGATGTGGAAAGTGATCGAAGAAGGGCCATTAGTCATTTCCGAAGAAACAACCCGTATCACTGAAACTGGAGTGGTCAATAAGGATGTACTAAAAGATCCCAGAAAGTACACATCTGAAGAAAGAAGAGAAGCAAATCTTGATGACTTTGCCAAAGGTATTATCTCCAGTACTGTAAAAGGAGTTCATCTGGCTAAGATCTAAGATCTTGACACAGCCAAAGAGATGTGGGAAGCCTTGAGAGAACTAAGTCTAGGTTCTGAAGCAATGATCGAGAACAAGCTGTCTCTAGCATGCAACAAGTTCGATGAATTCAAAATGAAACCTAGAGAAACCATCGAGCAGATGAAGAACAGGTTCATAGAAGTATTACTTGAAGTCTCTGCCTTCAATAAAAACAAGTATACACAAAGAGAGAAGAATCTTAAGATTCTCAGAGCATTACCACCTAGCTGGGAGATTTATTCAGCAATGCAACCATTACGTGCTGATTTCAACGATCTGTCCGTGGAAGCTTTATTTGATCATCTGGTTGTTCACGAATGTGACATCAAAAGGATACATGGATCAGATCATTCCTCCAGCAAGAAGAATGAAAACAGCTCAAATAAAGAGAATGAGATTGCCTTCAAAGCGAAGTGCAAAACATATGAATCAGAACCATCTACCACACCAGAAGAAGGAGGCTATGACAAACTGCTTAAAGAATTTTCCATGATTTCCAAGAGGATGGACAAGATGGAAATTAGATCAAGAAAGTATCGAAGGTTCTACAAAGATAACAAAAGTAGATACCAGAAGAACAAAGATACAAAACGATCTGACGACAAAGCAGAAAGTAGAAGTAATGGTAAAACTACTAACTCTACTAACTATACTTGTAATGGTAAAAGATATCGTAAACTCAGAGCTCAACGCAAGGCCATGATAGCAGAAGAAGACTCTAGCAGCTCAAGTCATCTGACAGACAGTTCATCAGAAGATGATGAAGCATTCTATGCAGAAGAAATAGATGAAGAATGAGATGAATGCTACATGAGTCTAGATAATGGACTCGACCAGAATGAGGTAAACTCTCATGTCTCCCTATCTTCAAATAAACCTGTGTATGATTCAGGAAATGAAGATGAACTAGAAGTAACATGGGATGAAATTAATGAGATTTTCAAAAGCTACACCAGCATAAAGAAGTTGTTTTCTGAAGTCATAAAGGAAATTGACAAGCTGAATGACACTGTGAAGTTCTTGAGTGAAGCAAACACCAAGTTTTCTGCACAAATAAATGGTATTGGAGAGCAGATCAAGACAAAAGATGCAGGGATATATACACTCAACTCCAAGGTGAAAGATGTTATCCACATAAAGGATGTAGTAGAAGAAAAATTGAAGAAAAATATGGAGAACATGAGCAAAATCAACAAAAGTCAAGAACGAGCTGAAATGATTATTGATATGCAACAGAAAGGGAGAGTTGGACTAGGCTACAATGGGAGTTCCAGCAAGACTCAGCTTGTTGCCGAAAGGAAGAACATACCAGATCAAGTTAAGGATCTCAAGAACAAGGAAGATCAACCTCAGAAGTTGATGATGAAGGAAACAGGGAACAATAGATACTATCAGAAGAAAGGTCAATCTGCTCAATATGAGAAAACAGATAAAAGACAGAAGCAGAAGACACCTTTCAAGATTTCTACAACCAACAAAAGGAAAATAAATTGGGACAACATTGAGAGAAATCACCCTCATATCTACAAAGCCATAACCAGAACAAATGATATTAGAAGAAGCATCACTTGCTATATATGTGTTCCTGATACTAAGTTTACCTGGATCCTCAAGAGAACATTTTCTACTAACCGAGCACCCACTTGTTGAAAGGGTAGCTAAAATTTATTAATCGCAAGATCGAAGAACTACAAGAACGAGTAAAATAGCCAAGGAAACAATCTGGATTATTGATAGTGGATGTTCAAAACACATGACATGTGATAAGAATGCTCTATCAGACTATGTGGAAAGAGAAGGACAACAGGTAACCTTTGGATGTAACTCAAAAGGCTACACCAAAGGCTATGGTTATATAACTATTGGCAAGACAACTATCTCAAATGTTTCATATATCGAGGGTCTTAGTCATAATCTGTTCTCAGTTAGCCAATTCTGTGGAAATCAGATTATTTTTTATGCTAACAACTGTTTTGTGAAAAGCAAGGAAGGAGATGAGACTCTTCTTATTGGAAAATTGCAGGACAGATTATATGTTGTGTAGTGGGATAACCAGATTGAGACATGTCTAGTTACTAAGACAATATCAGAAACAAGTTGGCTATGGCATGAACGACTAAGTCATCTCAATTTCAAGTCAATCAATAAGATTGCAAGAGAGAAACTAGTCGAAGGATTACCAGATCAATTATATGACAAGAACCACATCTGCGAAGCATGTCAAGCTGGGAAACAAACTAGAACATCATTTTCTAGCAAATCTGTTCAGTCTTCTACCCGAATCTGAGAGTTATTTTATTTAGACTTATTTGGTCCAGTCAAGGTATTAAGTATAAATGGTAGGAAATACACTATGGTCATCATTGATGATTATTCAAGATTCACATGGGTAATCTTCTTATACAAGAAGAAAGAAACATTGGAAAAGCTGCCAAATTTCCACAACAAAATCACCAAGAAAAAGGAAACTTCTGTTACAACCATTAGAACAGATCGTGGAACAGAATTCCTAAACCAGAAGATTGAGGATTATTGCAACAAGATGGGAATCACACATCAAATGTCTGCAGCTAGAACACCTCAACAGAATGGAGTAGTTGAAAGAAGGAACAAATCATTAAAAGAAGCAGCTCGCACCATGTTTAATGCAACCAGATTACCAAAGAAATTCTGGGCAGAAGCCATCTACACAGCCTGCTATACGCAGAACAGATCGGTGGTTACCCTTAGACATGGGAAGACACCATACGAAGTCTGGAACAACAGAAAGCCTAGGATACAATACTTTTATAATTTTGGTTGTGTGTGTTACATTCATAATAATGGAAAATCTCAGTTGAAAACCTTTGATAGTAAAACTGACCCTGGAATATTCTTGGGATATTCTGATGTTTGTAAAGCTTATAAGGTTTACAACAAGAAGACTCATATTGTGGAGGTAATCATATTGTTTTTGATGAATCTTTTATCAATTGCAGAGAGGTAGGTGATGAACGTACTCAAAGCCAGAACGAGGACAAGAGAACAGAAGGAATATTGTTAGAAGATATTCTAATTTGGAATACAATAGAAGAGAGTGAAATAGATGTTCCATTTAATGCTGAAGTAACAAGCTCACAGCAAGGGGGAACATATCATACCATTCTGGATCTTGACATATCGATAACTCCATCAGAAGATAACCCACCAGTGGAAGGAGATAATGTTGAACAATCTCAAGATCCAGCAGAAGAATCCAGAGATACAAATGGTTGGAATAATAATCAAAAAATTGAAGAACCAGAAGTTGAAAATCCTTTTCAAGCACTTTCAACAACACACCTAGAATTTGAGGACCTAAATAACGAACCTGAACCTAAGATATCAGAAGAAGAGATGTTCAGCAAAAGGAGATGGATACAAGACAATCATCCTCCTGAACAGATTGTTGGGAACCCATCAGATCGAGTGAGAACCAGAAGAATGCATGGAGAAAGTGCGCTTCTTAGTTGCTATCTATCACGCGTTGAACCATCTGATGCCTTTGAAGCACTTAAAGATGCAGACTCGGTTATTGTTATGCAAGAAGAACTCAACGAGTTTAAAAGAAACCAAGTTTGGTATATAGTAGATAGACCAAAGCATCAAGGAGTGATAGGTGTCAAATGGGTATTCAAGAATAAACGAGATGAGAATGGTGAAGTAGTCAGAAACAAGGCCAGACTAGTTGCAAAGGGATACAATCAACAAGAAGGTACTGATTTTGATGAAACTTTTGCACCAGTTGCTAGATTGGAAGCAATCAGACTATTCCTAGCATATGCAGCATACAAGAGATTCAAAGTGTACCAGATGGATGTTAAAAGTGCTGTTTATGGATTGAAACAAACACCCAGAGCGTGGTATGAAACGTTATCAACATTCCTGCTGGAATCAGGTTTTAGAAGAGGTTCCGTTGACAAAACATTGTTCGTCAACAAAGTCAAAGAAGATATCCTTTTAGTCAAGATATATGTTGATGATATCATTTTTGGGTCACAATCTGCTTACTTATGTAACAAATTTGCTGAACTAATGAAAAATAAATATCAAATGTCCATGATGGGCGAGATGAATTTCTTTCTAGGTTTGCAGGTGAAGCAGTTACCAGATGGTATTTTTGTGAATCAAGCAAAGTATATTAACGATCTGATCATTAAATTTGGAGTAAAAGACAGTAAACCAGTCAAAATTCCAATGCAGACCAACGGGAAGATAGACCCTAATCCAGAAGGCAAACTAGCAAATATAACGCAATACAGAGGCATTATTAGCTCGCTGCTGTATCTCACTGCAAGTCGACCAGACATTACATTTGCAGTTGGAGTGTGTGCCAAATACCAGGCAAATTCCTAGGAATCACATATGGAAGCTGTCAAAAAGATACTTAGATATCTGAAAGGAACAGTTCACATTGGACTCTGGTATCCGTGCGATGACAATATTGAATTAACAGGCTATTCTGATTCAGATTATGCAGGATGCAAATTGGACAGAAAGTCTACTTCTGGTACATGTCAGTTTCTTGGAAACAAGTTGATATCTTAGTTCTCAAAGAAACAGACATCCGTTGCCACATCAACAACAGAAGCAGAATATATGGCTGCTGGAAGCTGTTGTGCACAAATATTATGGTTAAAGCAGCAACTAAGGGATTACGAGATCGAAGTAAAGGAGATACCTATGTTCTGTGACAGTTCAAGTGCAATAGCTATAACACAGAACCCAGTACTTCATACAAGGTGCAAACATGTTGATGTGAGACATCATTTTATTAGAGATCATGTGGAGAGAAAGCATATCCAGATCGAGAAGATTCACACAGATATGCAACGTGCTGACATTTTAACTAAATCTGGATAATAGAATGAAGACAATACCAGATTGTAGCAGAAAGACATCGTCTAACAGAAGGACAATACCAGATTGTCTAACAGAAGGACAATACCAGATTGTCAACCACAAGGACGATACATGATGAGAACAGATATTTCAAGTGCCTAAACTAGCATAAAAAGAAGACTCGTCACGTGGAAATTATTTCCTATAAATAATCACTTGTCAAGGGGGAATTTGGAAAATTTGAAGCGTCTTAGAATTAAGACGTCACTAATTCACCGCCTATTTACAGTCTGTAAAGTTATTTTCTGTTGGGAACCCCATAAAATATTCTAAGTTTTGATGATGCTCTCACAAAACACACTTGGTATTTTACATGTTCTGTACCTTTTTCTCTATGGTTTCAGCATAACAGATAGTCGAAGCTGGTTCAACCAGAAAGATAGAAGTTGTCTCGGTCAGAAACCTAAAACCAGCAAGTCTCAAGACAGAATGCTAAACCAGAGAGACTCAAAACCAGCAAGTCTCAAAACAGAATGCTAAACCAGAGAGTCTCAAACAGAAAAAGAAGCTAGTCAACTTTAACAGAAAGTTGAACCAGAAAAGCTTCAGCCAGAAAGATGGAAGATGCCTCGAACAGAAAGTGGTTAACGTTTGCTCTACCAGAAAGCACTTCTACCAGAAAGTATTTCTACCAGAAAGTACTTCAACCAGAAAGTGGTTAACGCATGCTCAACCAGAAAGCACCTCAACCAGAAAGTGTCTAAATCAATATTTAACCAGAAAGACACTAGACCAGAGAGGACAAAACCAGAAGGTTAGAAGCAAACCAGAAAGAGCAGAACCAAACCTGTCGATGAAGCATTAAAGACTTTCCATTGAAGATTTGGAAATTGAATCACTGATTGACATGGAGAAGGAAAGCAATCACAGATGATCTGCTTACCAATCATAGAAGATTCAATCAACAACTCTACAAGGAAAGAAGAGATTTAATTGATTGACAATCCTCAAATCAAATCACGTCAATCAACAAAACGGCTAGAATTTCAAATTCAGAGCCTATATATGTTTGAAGTTACAAAGTCTGAATATATACACGCAAGTAATATACTGCAGAAATCTCAAGCATTCTATCTCAAAATCAGACGAAAGCTTCAAACCGTTCGTGATCACAATCACACCTCGATTCAAGTCTGTCTTATCGAGAGAAGAAGGAGATCTTTACTAGCTAGTAGTTTTCTAGTGGATTAACGTGAAGATAACCTGTTTACAGTAGTTTTCTGTAAGTTGTAAAGGGACACGACCCTTATTCGTGCATAAGTTTCAATAAGGTTTGTAATTGGAACTTGTGGCTCGTTCTCAGCGAGGTTAAATAAGAAGAGTATCCTAGTAGTGGATATCTAATCCAGTTTGGATTAGACCGTGGACGTAGGGGGTTTCCCGAACCACGTAAAAATAACTGTGCCTTTTAAATTCTGCAATTTATATTCAGTTGTTTTTATTCTGCATCTATCATACTCATTCAAATCTGCATTCTTAATCAACCTCTAAATACTCGATTAAGTTTTCAAAAGATTTTCTTAACAAGAGCACCGACTAAGTCCACCATTATTCCGCACACAATACATTGTTGGAAATTAAGTTCACGCTTACTTTCAGCTTTGTATATCTCACTTGAAGAGATCTTATCTGGATAGAATCTAAACGATTAGATAATCACCTTGTTCTATCAACTTGAGCAATCTGTATTTAAGAAAGCTCACATCTCTCTGATTGAAATAGTCAAGTAAACTGAAAAAGTTTGCATTTGGTGTATTCCCCCCCCATACACCAAACCTCGCTCTTTCGGGACCAACAAGTGGTATCAGAGCAGTGGTTCAAACTGACCATTGTTTTGTTTCACAAGGTTAATACCTGCGTGGTCTACTTGAATAGATCTAGAAAATCTTTTTCATCATCTGCATCCTATCTGTCATTATGGAATCATCTGTTATCAGGGCATGCGAAGAATTCTCCATCCAAGGTTACAGAGAGTGGAGTTTCAGAATCAAGATGTGTCTCAAAGCTCATCACTACTTGATGTGGAAAGTAATTGAGGAAGGATCTCTAGCCATTACTGAAGAAACTACTCGAATTACTGAGACAGGAGCAGTTAAAGAAACTGTACTAAAAGATCCCAGAAAGTACACCTCAGAAGAAAGAAGAGAAGCAAATCTAGATGATTTTGCTAAAGGAGTAATTTCCAGTACTGTAAAAGGAGTCCATCTGGCTAAGATCCAAGATTTAGATACAGCCAAAGAAATGTGGGAAGCCTTGAGAGATCTCAGTCTAGGATCCGAAGCAATGATCGAGAACAAGCTATCCTTAGCATGTAACAAGTTCGATGAATTCAAGATGAAACCTGGAGAAACCATTGAACAAATGAAGAATAGGTTCACTGAAGTGCTACTGGAAGTATCTGCCTTCAAGAAGGATAAGTACACACAGAGAGAGAAGAATCTCAAGATTCTTAGAGCCTTACCACCAAGCTGGGAAATCTACTCAGCTATGCAACCTCTACGTGCTGATTTCAATGATCTGTCGGTAGAAGCACTCTTTGATCATCTAGCTGTCCATGAATGTGATATCAGAAGGATACATGGACCAGATCACTCCTCCAGCAAGAAAAATGAAACTAGCACTAAAAAGGAGAAAGAGACTGCCTTCAAAGCGAAGTGCAAAACAGATGATTCAACATCATCTGCTACACCAGCTGAAGGAGGATATGATAAGTTACTGAAAGAATTCTCACTGATTGCTAAGAGAATGGACAAGATGGAAGTCAGATCAAGAAAGTATCGAAGGTTCTACAAAGACAACAAAAGTAGATACCAGAAGAACAAAGAAGCAGAACGATCTGATGACAAAACAGAAAGTAGAGGTAATGGTAAAAATCACTAATCCTACTGACTATACTTGCTATGGTTGTGGAAGAACAGGACACTTCAAGACAGACTGTCCTGACCTATCCAAAAGCCAGAGAGAAGAACTACGAGCTAAGAGGGATAGAAAGCTAAAAGCTCAACGTAAAGCCATGATAGCAGAAGAAGAAGAAGAAGAAGACTCCAGCTCAAGTCATCTATCTGATAGTTCCACAGATGATGATGAAGCATTCTTTGCCAAAGAAGAAGAAGACTGGGATGAATGCTATGCAGGACTAGACAACGGTCTAGATGATGTAGAGGTACAATCCTGCAACTCTAACTCTTCAAATAATACTGATCTGGAACAGGAAATAGAAGATCAAGATGAATACTCTTGGGATGAAGTAAATGACATGTTCAAAAGCTACTCGAGCATCAAGAGATTATTCAAAGAAGTAGTTGAAGAGAATGAAAGGATGAAGAAAACAGAACAGATACTAAGTACTGCTAACACACAGTTCGTTGTTAAAATTGCCGATCTGGAAGAACAGATTAAAGGAAAAGACAATGAAATTCATTCGCTGAATTCTAAGGTCAAAGATCTCATTACAAGAAACAATGTTGCTGAAGAGAAGATCAAGAAAGGAAAAGAAATGATCTACAAGAGTGATGAACGTGCTAAACTGCTAATTAACATGCAGCAAAAGGGTACATCTGGAATAGGATATCCAGGCCATTCAGATAAATCCTCGTGTACCATAAAATTCGTACCAGAAAGGAAACAGATACCAGATCAAGTAATAAACTTGAAAAATAAGAAGGACCTTCCCCAGAAGATGATGGTTAAACAAGCTGGTAACAGACAATATCATCAAACCAAAGGACATCTTGCCTACTATACTGAACCCAAACAACAGTCCAAAAATAACGTCAACAGGACATCACAGAAGAAAGCAGAAAGCAAAGGACCAGAGAGATATCATCCATCTGTTCTTCACTCAAAATCCATTGTTGATGAAAATGGGAATATCATCACCAGCTACATTACTGTTCCCAATTTAAAGCTATTCTGGATTCAAAAAGGGATATTTGCTAATAACCAAGCACCCAGACAATAAAGGGTAGCTAAATCTATTTAATTGCAGGACCAGAAGGCTGCAAGAAGAAGCAAGATTGCAAAAGGATCAATCTGGATAATTGATAGTGGCTGTTCAAAACACATGACATGTGACAAGAACCTACTATCAGACTACATAGAGAAACCAGGACCTCATGTCACTTTTGGATGTAATTCAAAAGGATATACCAGAGGATATGGAAACATAAAAGTTGGCAAGACCACCATCTCAAATGTTTCATATGTTGAAGGTCTCAGCCACAATCTGTTTTCTGTAAGTCAGTTCTGTGCAAATGGTAATCAAATCATTTTTGACACTAACAACTGCTTGGTTAAGAACAAGGAAGGAGATGAGATACTCCTTACCGGGAAATTGCAGGACAGATTATATATTGTGCAATGGGACAACCAGATAGAGACCTGTCTGGTCACTAAGACAATGTCAGAAACTAGCTGGCTATGGCATAAAAGATTAAGCCATCTCAACTTCAAATCAATCAATAAGATTGCACGAGAGAAACTAGTTGAAGGATTGCCAGAACAAGTCTATGACAAAAGCCACGTTTGTGAAGCATGTCAAGCGGGAAAGCAGACCAGATTATCTTTTTCAAGCAAATCTGCCCAGAGCTCAACCAGAATACTAGAATTACTACATTTAGACTTATTTGGTCCAGTTAAACCATTAAGCATAAATGGTAGGAAATATACTCTAGTCATCATTGATGATTATTCAAGATTTACTTGGGTAATATTCTTGTATAAGAAGAAAGAAACTCTGGAAAAGCTGCCAAACTTTCTCAACAAAATCACCAAGAAAAAGGAAGTTTCTGTTACCACCATCAGAACAGATCGTGGAACAGAATTTCTAAACCAGAAAGTTGAGGAATACTGCAACCAGATGGGAATTAGTCACCAGACATCTGCTGCTAGAACTCCTCAACAGAATGGAGTAGTTGAGAGAAGAAACAGATCATTAAAAGAAGCAGCCCGTACTATGCTCAATGCAACCAGATTGCCAAAGAAATTTTGGGTAGAAGCCATCTATACAGCGTGCTACACCCAGAACAGATCAGCTGTTACCATCAGACATGGGAAGACACCCTACGAGATATGGAACAGCAGAAACCCCAGGATTCATTACTTTCGTTCTTTTGGCTGTCTGTGTTACATTCACAATAATGGGTAATCTCAGTTAAAAACCTTTGATAGCAAAGCTGATCCAGGAATATTCTTAGGATATTCTGATGCTAGCAAAGCTTATAGGGTTTTTAACAAGAGGACTCACATTGTGGAAGTAACACCTCATATTGTTTTTGATGAATATGTTATTAGTGACAGAGACCTAGATGTTGATCAAACACAAGACCAGAACAAGAACCAGAAAGCAAAAGGGATTCTGTTAGAAGATATTCTAATCTGGAATACATCAGAAGAGAATGAAGTTGAAGTTCCAAACAGTGCTGAAGCAGTAAGCTTGCAGCAAGGGAGAACAGAACAAACAACCTTAACTACACCAGAAGACAATCAGCCAGAAGGAGGAAACAATACTAATGAGCCAGAACTAGATCAACCCGAAGAATCAAGAGATTCAAATGGTTGGAATAATGTTCAAGAAGAACCAGAAACTGAAAATCCTTTTCAAACTTCTCATCCAGAATTTGAGGACCCAGCAAGTGAACCAGAACCAGAGATATCAGAAGAGGAGATATCTAGCAGAAGGAAATGGATTCAAGAAAATCATCCTTCTGAACAGATTGTTGGGAACCCAACAGACAGAGTTAGAACCAGAAGAATGCATGGAGAAAGTGCACTTCTCAGTTGTTATCTATCACGAGCTGAACCCTCTGACACCTATGAAGCACTTAGAGATTGTTGGGAACCTTTTTGATGATGGTGGAAATCATTATTTATATGT
>JAPKLX010002257.1:0-14316 GCA_026898415.1 Leonotis leonurus
AGGATAATTTTATGGTTTTGTTTGTAATTTATCTCATGAGTGCTGTCTAAAGGATAATTTTATGGTTTTGTTTGTAATTTATCTCATGAGTGCTGTCTAAAGAAGTTTCATGATGTACAAATATAAATAGTATTATTTCCAAGAAACTATTATTATATTTCAAAGTGTTTGTTATACCCAGTGTTTTTTATTTAAAATTGTGCCTTTCCTCTGTTTTCCTAAATGGAACTCGGGTTCTTGTCCATTTTTTCAGATTACTAATGTTGTATACTTGCTCTGCTATTTCAGCGAGATTCTGTGAGGTAATGACAACTTGTTATAATATAATTTCAACTTGCTCTGCTATTTCAGCGAGATTCTGTGAGGTAATGACAACTTGTTATAATATAATTTCAATATACCATCATGCTTCCTGACTACAATCTTCTGTTAAATCATCCGGTGTTTGTGATGTTAACATTCACGTAATTATCTACCTAATCAGTCTATCTTTTGGGTCGAGTTACTGACACTTTTTAATCAGTCCAACAATTTTCTTTTGCTGTCTAGATGTACTCACATGATCCTTATATGCCTCGACTGCATTGTCTAATTAATAGGAGAAATAAAGCATTAGCACAGTAGCTAGATAGGGATAGAGTAAGGTAGCTATTTAGCTAGTCCTTTAGATGAAACCTGTCATGATCCTATTAAAATTTACTGACTTGAACTATATGCTTGCACTATTATGAGCTAAATCTCTTAATTTTGCATGGACTAGACTGTGAGTGTCATAATATTGAATGGAAAAATATGCTTCATGTGCTCCCGACATGTTAAATACGAAGCAAGTGGGTTTTGGCACATGGTCTCTTATGTTCATGAAATTTGTCTAAAACGAGCTTCTAGCTTTCTGTTCACAAGGAATTTTCCTATTTTAAGATTTCATATTAATTCATTATTGAGATCCCATTTTTTGTCGGTATTTTATTTAGAAGTCTTTCTTCACCTCCTTCCCTAGTCATCTGGTACTCGCCTTTGCTTCTTGTCTTTTAAAGAAAATATAACACCTGTTTTATGTTATGATATCTTAGTGTTCATTCATAGTCCACCAGTTTCATGTCTACTTGCCATCATGTGTTCTTTTATTTGTCTTCCTAAGTCATTTGTATATATGGATAGGTAGAGTCGTGTAACTCTGCCTGTGTCGGGGCTTCCCTTCCCTGACTCAGCCGGTCCCAAGCCCGGTAAAAAGAGGAGGGGCGATAAAATTACTGTCCTTGAGTAGTTAGCTGGGAAATAATTCTGGTACAGTTAGTTCCATAGGCAATTTTGGAAACATTTGATACCTTGTTATATCGTATGATGATGATGATGTTGTAGTTTTGAGATATCATGATAATGATCAGTTCATGCTTTAATTGTGACGTGTGCACTTTTTGTTTCCCAGGTGATTGTACAGCTATAATAATAATAATAGACGAATGAGATTTTGATTTAGTTAATAATAGACATGCAATGCAAACATGATAATTCTTGTTTCGTCCTATATCTCCATGAGATTTTAGAAGCTTTTAAATGCATTGATTATGCAAATATTATAAACGAAACATGTTATTGTCCGTAGCAATGAGCACAAAGGTGGCAAGTTAGGTTAAATTAACTTGTCGAAACTATTGTCCGTAGCAATGAGCACAAAGGTGGCAAGTTAGTTTAAATTAACTTGTCGAAACACGTGATTGGTAGCCTAGTTTGATTAATTTATTGGCCCAGATTTAGACTCAAGCCCGCCCTTATTTACTGTTCTATAGTAGAAAAGCTACACCATAAAATTCGTTTATTTATTGTTCTATAGTAGCTACACCATAAAATTCGTGGCTTTAATTATCTCGACTTTTATTTCATCAACCTTCCAACAATAACTTCATACTCACGTCTCTCTCTTCGACCCTCGCACACAGCACCGCCTCCTTCATTTAATTTCCAGACAAAGCCGTTTGCTTCTAGCGAGAATCTCCCCAAAATCGACTCATCTCATCTTCAATTAGACGAGGATTCGATTTAGGGTGAAAGCCCCTATTTTTTTTATTTCGTAATATTTAGAAGAAATGACACTGAATTTGCATAATTTCACTAAATTTGATTTGTATGATTTGTATGCGCAAATCTGATGCAATCGGAGATCATCGAGAAATTCCAATTTGTAGACATTTGCCGAAGAATTTGATTTGCAAAAAGAAATGCCGATTTGAAGAAGAATCTTATTTATTTTGCAACAGTGGAATGTGGTAAATAAATTAATTGTTTTTGATTTTTTTTTTATTAATATAGGATTTATAATATTTGAGATTTAGAGCAACTAATTTTATTTATTTATTTTTGAATTATGGCAAATTAATTTATCTGATTGAATTGATTCATATGAAGCTTGAAATATATTGAAAAAGGTATTTGGTAACAAAAGTGTATTTATAAGGACAAGTGTTCGACTAAAATTGTTTGAAGTCGCTCGCAATCTAACGAGATCATCTAGCAATGATAAGTCAACCAAAATCGTATTCTCAAGGAAGATTTAACAGAACAATTTAATCCTTTGTTCAACAACAAATCAAGTAAAATATTGTTTTGAGGTTTTAAAACTAGGCGGAGAAAATACATTGCGCAAGAAGATAAATTCTAAACTAAGAAAGATAAACGAAGAAACGAATCGCGAATTAAAGAAAACACGAATTGTGAATTAAAGAAACGGGTTGCGAATTGAAAATGAACAATTGATTCCAATCTAAATCGGAACTAGATTGAAATCAATATGAAAGAATTATAAAAGTAAAAGTAACTTGGAATTTGAAATCGAAAATAACGTAGAATCGATGAACGAAATAGAAGCACAAAAACATAAACTAATAAACAAACTCAATAGTAAAATCGAACCCGAAATATCAAACAGAATTAAACGTGATTCATAAACTGGAATGGAAGAACTCTAATCCAAAACGATGATCAGAAAAACAACGAACTTGAATGTTACAATCTGCTATCTTCGTAATCAAATACTATATCTAAAAAACGACTAACTACGAATGATAAATCTTGACCCTAGAACAATAGGTCGAGAGGTACTCGAAATATAAGTGCATAGGATGGGAAAAAAAGTGTCTATCGAATGAGAAACGCATTGCCTTTTTATAGACGTCGGGCAAGTCAGCGGTCTCCTACATGTCAGTGACCGCTGACTTGATCAGTTGCGAGTTCCACGCGCGGGCAAATTGCTGAGCCGTTGGCTCAGCCTGGGACACACGACGTCTAGTCAACGGTCTCCTAGGGCTGAGCAACCGCTGACTTGTGCTCTCGGCTCTCATCTTCATTCTCTCGTCATTTCTCGATCTTTTCTCGTTCTGTTTCCAAATTTAGCACTCGTTTAAGCTTGTGATCATGAAACATAAAATGAGACGTAAATCGAGCCCGAAACATCATGCAAAATAGGAAAACAACAAGAATAAAGATGATGAACATACGAGTTTAGACGAACAAAAAGAGGCTAAACAACAAGAATGTAAATTTACAACATAACTTAAAAATACATGAATTTTATCCATAGTCTAACAAACAACAATCTTGTTTAATTTTATCTCATGCATCTTGTTAAATTTAACCTAACTTGACGAAATCTAATAAGACTACCAAATGGTGACTTATAATATAGCAATTAATGATTTAATCTTATTTTCAAATATTTCTGATTAGATAAATTAAAAGTTATAGTTGTGTAAATAAATTATGGTTAGATAAGCTAGTGAATATAATTGTATTAATATGTGGGTTTAATCAATGGACATTTTAAATACAAATATAAAATGGGTCAATTGAAGTGGAAGGAGAGAGTATTGTTCAATCTAAATTGTACACTCTAAGTTCTCGCAAGAGTACTAAATCTATCGTAAACAGACTAAGTTGACCCTATGTCGAATCTCAAGTAAAGCTTAACAGGACGATTCTAATCGTAAGAGTTATTAAAACAAGAATGAAAATCCTAAACACTCTAAACCAAGATAAACAGACGATCAAACAAATAAACAAAAATAAAGAAAATGGGGGATTCGAGATTCAAGAGCCTAGAGTTCAAAAGATCTATAATTGATTAAATCATGCTCATATCATTCATGCAATTTCTCATTCATCAAGGGTTTCTTTAGAAGTTAGTCTAATTAATTACTTACGTATTCATAATTAGAAAACAATCAAGACTCGCGTATTAGATCACTCAAGTATGAATTCATCAATATATAAACAAAGATTCGCAGTCAATAAATGATTTCCTAGAGTTGCTTAATTACTTAACTTGCGTATTCGATAATTAATCCGCAATTCTAACTTTCGTATTTGAATCACACAATAGAAAAATCACAAATAAACAACAAATTACAATTCTTACGCTTCCGATTTAGAATTGTTGTTAGATTAAATCCTAAGTCTATATTGGAATTATCTTTCAATCTAAACCATTAAACAATAAATTAAAACGGTGGTCAGTTGCTTCAATTAAACAAGAACAAGTTTAATCAAGAACTGAATCAAGAAGCAATTAATAAACAGTTAAAGAAATCATAAACCCTAGATAGAGAATGACAACTTAATCCATTCAATAATCAAAGATAAGAGACACTTACTAAGATTAAATCTTGAATTGAGTGTCAAACTCGCCTTCAATCCTTCGTCCCGAAGCGAAATTACAATGAAAATAAGCTAGTAAAAGTCTTATAGGATTTCTAAGACGGAAAGAGGAGGAAAAGAATGTAAATCATGCCCAAAATATGAGTTTAAATAGCTTAAAACGTGTTCTAAAATTGCGCCCAATGGCCAGCGGTCGCTGGGATGGGCATATGGCCTCACTAGCTTGAGGGGGCCAGCGACTGTTGGAATGAGAATACTGCCTGCCCAACACATTGTGCCCAGCGGGCGTTGAGGGTCCAGCGACCGCTGGCCCTTGACTTCTGATCTGTCTCGCGCACTTCTACCCCGTGGCCTCCTAGCCAACTCTCGACCGGCTTCCTTGACTTCATTTCTTCGTCGATTTGACTCCTTTCGACCTACTCCTACCACTCCTAAATCCAACTATAATATAGAAACAAAAATGGCGTAAAGATGAACTAGAACACATAAAAATCAATAAATGACTACCAATCAAGACACGGATCAAGGACGAAATAACACACAACAATGGACTAAACAACCACCCACACATAACCATTTGCTAGTCCTCAAGCAAAATCTAATCACAAAACATAGTTGAGTCAAGTAGAAAATCAACATGCAAACCCAACAACCGTTCACACATTCAATATGAGAGCTTAAACTAGATTCAATCTCAATCATGCTTATTTACTCAATCAAGATCATAGTGATGCCCGTTAAGAAAGCCAACCAACAAGTACACAATCATGATATACACACATCTTCCTAGCATTCAACATGTCAAATTCCCCTTAAGATCTTAAGAAGACGAACAAGAACCACTACAAAAAACACATTTTCTAGCAACGGAATAGTGAAGGAAAATTTTTCCGTTTCTAAATTTTGACGGATTAACAACGGAATTGTTACGGAATTTGTTGTTCAATTTTAGTAACAGAATTAGTGACGGAATTATCCATTATTAAAATTTGGTAACGAAATTTTCTGTTACAATTCCGTTACTAAAATTGAAAAATTCATTTTAGAAACAGAAATTCCGTTACAATTTCGTTGTTATATAGTAACGGAATATATTCCGTTGTTAAATTTTTTTTAGCAACCATCAATATTACTACGGATAAATCCGTTACAATTCCGTTACTAACATCTTTAGTAACGGAATTTCTTATTTTAGTGACGGAAAAATTCTGTTGCTAAATAAACTTTTTTTTGTAGTGAACGTTTTAAGGGCATTGATCATTGGGTATAAACTTCGATTCGATGGTTCTCATCGAGTATCCCAATGTTGTTTCTCATACTCATTGTCAAAGATAAGAGAAGTAGAGCCAACAAATTTAACTCGACAACTTATTAACGCCCTTCTAGTGTTTTTTATTCTATTCTATATTTTTGGAGAATTTTTTCTTTCAATTTTTTTTAGATAATAAAGGGAATAAAGACATGCAAATGACTAATGAGTATCACTTATAATCTGAATCATGATTGACACAAGCTAACTAGCCAAACAACATGGCCCACTAAATAAGCCCAATCAAAAAACATAGCCAAATCAAGAACCGAAACAATCTAAGTCCTACAACCATACATACAACATACCAAGGCTTAACATGCTAACAAACGACTATAATCAAACATATTTGCAATTAAACAAGCAAGATAACATGCATACGATCATAAATAGGGAGGCACATGACAAACAAATAAATAAAAAGTAGGAATAAGACTCGACCAAAAATACGCAAGCAAGTCCACCCCCCACACTTAAGGCATACTACGCCCTCGTAGTAAGTAAATGAGAAGGGAGAAAGAAGACATCCTTGATGAAGACACAAGTCAGTACAAGCTCGAAAGTCGAACGACTCCTTAGATTGAGTATCTGCTCACACAAGATAAAGAAAGATAAAGCATAAAATTGAAATAAAAATAAAAAAAATAAATAAAAGAAAAGGAAAAGAAAGACCCAATACGCCGGGATCCCGTGGATCCTGATAGTAGTCGGAGGGTGGAAATGGGGAACGTCGAATTATGTGCTCACCTGCAATTCAAAATCATCATTCAACTATTATTTATTATGCAAAAAGGGAAAGTACTAAAAGGAAAATAACAATGAAATAAAAATTGGATGGAAATTAAAAAAAATGCTCATTTATTGTTTCGAGCTCCACACGACATCTCTTCCACAAATCACTTGGGTTGGCTAGGAAGCTTGTCCTTCCTACTCTACTGATATCTCTGCATACAAAATCTACAACCACAAGGAACGAATCAAACGTAACTTACGAAAGAAAAAGCCTAAATAGTAAAAAGAAAAATAAATAAAATAAAAGAAATAATACGAACACACATTACGATAAGAAAACACAGAACACGAGAATAGAAAATAACGAACGAACACGAATAACATTAAAAATCAAAAACAGCCTAAAATCAATAACACGAATTACCAAAATTTTTGTCCAACCTAAAATGTACACTCTATGTTCTCACAAGAGCACGAGATCTATCGTCGACAGGAAAAGTTGACCCTATGTCGAATCTCAAGGAAAGTTTAACATGACGATTCTAATCTTAAATTAATGTTATTAAAACAAGAATGGAAATCTAAACACTCTAAACCAAGATAAACAGACAATCAAACAAATAAAAAAAAATTAAAAAAATAAAGAAAATGTGGGATTCGAAATTTAAGGGTCTAGAGTTCAAAAGATCTATAATTAATTAAATCATGCTCATATCATTCATGCAATTGCTCATTCATCAAGGGTTTCTTTAAATGTTAATCTAATTAATTACTTACGTATTCATAATTAGAAAACAATCAAGACTCGCGTATTAGATCACCCAAGTAAGAATGCATCAATATATGAACAAAGATTCACAGTCAATAAATGATTTCCTAGAGTTGCTTAATTACTTAACTTGCATATTCGATAATTAAGCTGCAATATTAACTTTCGTATTTGAATCACACAATAGAAAAATCACAAATATACAACGACTTACAATTCTTACATTTTCGATTTAGAATTGTTGTTTGATTAAACTCTAAGTCTATATTGGAATTATCTATCCATCTCAACCAATAAACGATAAATTAAAACATGAACATGAACAAGTTTAATCAAGAACATGAATCAAGAAGCAATTAATAAACAATTAAAGAAATTATAAACCCTAGGTAGAGAATGACTACTCAATTCATTCAATAATCAAAGATAAGAGATACTAAAAATAAATCTTGAATTGAGCGTCAAACTCGCCCTCAATCCTTCATCTCGAGGCGAAATTACAAATAAAATAAGCTAGTAAAAGTCTTATAGGGTTTCTAAGATGGAAAAGGGAAGAAAAGAATGTATATTTGCTCAAAATAGGGGTTTAAATAGCCTAGCGGTCGCTGGGATGGGCATATTGCCTGCCCAGCGCGTTGCGCCCAACGGGAGTTGAGGATCCAACGACTGTTGACCCTCGGCTCCTGCTCCATCTCGCGCACTTCTACCCCGTGTCCTCCTAACCAAATCTCGAGCGGCTTCCTCGATTTTCTTTCTACTTACTTTTGTCACTCCTACATCCAACTATAATATATATAGAAACGAAAACGGCGTAAGAAGAATTAAAACACATAAAAATCAATAAATGACTATCATTCAAGACACGAATCAAGGACTAAATAGCACACAAAAGTGAACTAGAAAACCCCCACGCTTAACCATTTTCTTGTCCTAAAGCAAAATCTAATCACAAAACATATTCGAGTCAAGTGGAAAATCAACATGCAAGCCGAACAATCGTTCATACCTTCAATACGAGAGCTTAGACTAGATTCAATTCTCAATCATGCTTAGTTACTCAATCAAGACCGTAGGGATGCTTGTTAACTAAGCCAAACAACAAGTACACAATCACGATATACACACATCTTATATCTCCTTAGCATTCAACATATCAAATCCTTTTTTTTCTTGCGCTGGGATGGGCATATTGCCTTGCTCGCTTGAGGGGCCCAATGACCGCTAGGATGGGCATACTGCCTGCCCAGCGAGCTGCGCCCGCTGAGGGTCCAGCGACCGCTGGCCCTCGGCTCCTGCTCCGTCTCGTGCACTTCTACCCCGTGGCCTCCTAACCAACTCTCGACCGGCTTCCTTGACTTCATTTCTACTTCGATTTGGCTCATTTCGACTTACTTCCTCCACTCCTACATCCAACTACAATATAGAAACGAAAACGGCATAAAAACAAACTAAAACACATAAAAATCAATAAATGACTACCAATCACGAATCAAGGACGAAATAACACAAAAAATGGACTAAACAAGTATATCAAATATGTACCGGACTTGAAAAGTTAGCAAAATTTCTCGATGTGCACTCCAAAAAACTTTTTGGGTTTAGAAGGTAGTCTTTTCTTATATATATCGAAATCTCTTCACAAATTAAATTAATTGACATCTTTACGTCGCTTCAGACATACATTTTATTTTGTAATTTGAATTTATATAAAGAAATCTCTAGTTAAACACTAAAAATGTCAATCGGTTGCTCTAAAAATGGAGCAAAATATGGGGATCAAGAAAGAAAATAAAAATATGAACAAAAATTTGGATAGTGATATGGCGTGTTTGGTAAATTATATGATCATGTTGGATTCTTTTAATTATATGGTCATGTCACTTTATAAGGTGGCTTCCGCTGTGCCAGGTTGAGAAGTTTTTGCTAGATTTTTGAATTAAGGACATATATAATATATTTATTGATAATTCAAGGTTGAATTAGATATCTTGATAGTTGAGAATATATTTGACATAACAATAATTGTTTGTTTTTTTGCCATGAACCTTTAATGGTTGGTGTTCTTATAACACCATAATCTAATAAATAAATAAATATGATCTTTTGTATGGTTTTTAATACGGAAAAAGCTCGACATAAAAATAAATAGATATCACAATAAAAATTCATATAAAATAGCAAATAGTTTTTTTAGTAACTCATTAAATTCGGGTTGTTACAGTTTGGTTACATATACGATAAAATACTTCATCCATCCATAAATTTGTTACTAATTTTTCATTTTGATTTGTCTACAAAATAATTATTCAATTGCTTGTTTCATTTATTGGTAAACAGAACATTCCACTTTTTATATACACAACTCGATTAACAATAATAAATCAAACATGACTCAAATTTGATTGGAGAAAATGATGGCTAGCTACGGCAGGGTTGTTTGCTTGTCCCATTTTACTTGGTCTAATAAACATAGACAAGGGATAATTTACTCTAGGATAGATCATGTACTTGGTAATGTACCATGGTTTTTGCAGTTTTCTCAATGTCGAGTAGAGGTACTAAAACCTCATATCTCTGATCACTCACCATTGTGCATTCATTTAGATTTTCCTGCTCCCCTAAAAGATTTTTGTTCAAATTTCTTAATTGCCTTGTTGAATCCGAAGAGATTTTGGACAAAATTCGAGATCAATGGACACATGATAGAGTTGAGGAAAGGCCTATGTATGTTGTGTGTAAAAAAAATGCAAAGATTGCAGCCTTAGATTAAGGGGGATGAACATAAAATTCTCTAACATTGCTGCAAAAATCCGAAGAGCAAGAGACAACCTGGAGACTACACAGATAGTTATCGCCCAAGATAGGTTCAATCCTAATCTTGTAGATGCTGAAGTGTTTTATCGAGAAGAACTTGCTAAATGGCTATCAGTTGATGAAAAGAGTGTAGCACAACGGTAAAAAACTGCTTGGCTGAAATTGGGGGATGGAAACAACACTTATTTCCATGCGTCTGTGAAAAATAAAAATAAAGATGCGGGTATATATAAGCTTGAAGATTCTATCATAACTTGTTGGGAAAAACTAGTCAGATGTTGAAAGGAGTTGATTAGGTTGCAATGAGAGTACGAAGACAGTTGAGTACAGAGCATGGCAGGCTGTTAATTCGACCTGTGACTGATGATGAGATTTGGCAAGCTTTAAAGTAGATTGGAGACACTAAGGCCCCTGGTCTGGATGGTTATAATGCTAAGTTCTTCAAGCATACATGGCAGATTATTGGAGAGGATGTACGACATGAAATCTATGATTTCTTTGAGAACAAGAGACTATATGCTGCTGTCAACTGCACATTAGTGACTCTTATTCCAAAAACCCAAGCAGCTAAAACCATGAAAGATATGAGCTAGGCCTATGTCGTGTTTACAAAATCATATCTAAAATCCTGACCTCCAGACTTTAGTAAAGTAATTAATTATAAGATTGATGATAGCCAATCAGCTTTTATTCCGGGAAAAGTTATTCGTGATAATATCCTTATTGCGCATGAACTGATTAGAGGCCATAGTAGGAAGCATATCTCCCCCGGATGCATGATTCAGATGGATTTACAGAAGGCCTATGATACTGTGGAATGAGATGCCTTAGAATGCATTATGAGAGAAATAGGCATACTTGGATTATTTGTAGATTGAGTTATGGTCGGTGTGAAGACGGTCTCTTACAAATACTCTATAAATGGATGTCCAACAGAAATATTGAAGCCAAAGAGAGGTTTGCGGCAGGGTGACCCTATCTCCCCTTTACTTTTTGTGATTGTCATAACCAGGGGGCTTAGCCCACTGGCCACCGGGTTCCTCCATTAGTGGAAGACCCGGGTTCGATTCCCTTTGGGAACGAATTTGGAGTTATAAGGTGTCTTGGAAATTATTCTTGGAGTGTTTTAATGAAGCAATTTAATGCTTTCTCTGAGTCGACTGGGCTAGTGGCTAATGTGGCTTAGAGCAAGGTCTACTTTGGCGGAATGATAGCTGACATGGAACGTCAAATTGTGGGTGAAACTGGTTTTACTAGGGGGAAGCTACCATTTAAATATTTGTGTGTTCCCCTTGATAGTAAAAAGCTGACTGTTATTGTTTGTGGTCCACTGATTGAGAAGATTACCAGTAGACTGAAGCATTGGACTACCAAAGCTTCTTAGTTTATGCTGGGAGGCTTCAACTAATTAAGAGTGTTCTGTTTGGTGTAACTTCATATTGGCTTCATGTTTTTCCCCTCCCTAAGAAAGTTTTGACACGTATTGAGAGCGAGTGGGGCATATGAGATTACTAAGAAGACTTCAATTGCTTGGGATACTATATGTGAACCGAAGAATGCTGGAGGTTTGAATGTGATCTCTCTGTGTGATTGGAAAGTGGCTACAACTGCCAAATTGTTGTGGAATTTATGTGCTAAGGCAAACAAGTTGTGGGTTAGGTGTGTACACATATACTTTATTAAATCTGCTGATGTGCTAACCTACCAACCTAGTAATAAATGTTCTTGGGTGATCAAAGCTATCCTCAAATGCAGGAATCAAGTTGTCCTGTCTGGTGGTGTGTGGAATTTATTACAAGATAATAAGTTCCCAACTGGAACAATATGTAGAGAGATTCGAGGTTCTAAACCTGATGTGTGCTGGAAGAAGATATTTTTTTTAGTAACAGAGCTAGACCACAAGCTCAGTTTATATATTGGATGGGATGTCATGGACGCCTGTATACTAAGGATAGACTTACTCGTTTTGAGATTCACAATGATAGTGTTTGTTGTTTTTGTGGTTTAGTTGACACTATGGAGCACTTGTTTTTTGCGTGTTCATACTCGTAGACAGTATGGGGAGCTATGTTGGCTTCGATGCAGATCCAACACAATCCTTTGCCCTGGTCATTGGAGTGTGTCTGGCTGTTGTGTATTGCTATTGGTAAGAGAGTTCGATCTTCCTTGCTTAGATTATCTGTCATGGAGACTGTCTATTTCATTCAGAAAACTCATAATGATATGTTGTTTGGCAGATTGAGCACAACGTTTGTACTAGTGACAGAGATCCTGCGTACTGTAGCTACTAGATGTGTGTCGTACCCTGTGTTATTTGCATATTTTAGATCATATCTAAATTTTCTACACAATTGATTTTAATGTACATTTTATACTGATAAGAACCGAAAGAGAATGAGAATAATAAACACACGGCACAGCCGTCTGCCCCAAGCCGCCAGGCTCCCAAATTTATTAATGCAGAGTGAATAATGTCTTAAACCCTAATCTCAACTATTTATACTCCTAACAACTCAAAATACTAATAATAAAGGCTAAATAACACTTCATGGAAAAATAACAAAATAATTAAATAAGCAGATAGCAGCCCACGAACGTGGGCTCAAGCCCGTTCCCCGCGCGCCCGGCGACGATAAACCAGTAAGGGTCGTGGCCCAGCATCCTCTTCCAGTTCTTCTTCCTCTCCCGCTTCCCTCTCCTCCTCGCTCCCCTCTTCGAACCCCTCTTCAACCACCCGCTTCCTATCAATTCCATCCTCCTTCGAAACAACCTTGTCCTCAAGGTTGAAATCTGGAAATTGGCTTCGAAGAACGGAGGCGCTCATCCAAGTCGCGTCATCCTCCGAATGACCAGCCCACTTAACCAAAAATTGCTCCTCATTCTTCGCACCTTCCTTCACGTTGCGCCAAGCTAAAATAGTCTCCGGCTCAAGCACCGGCACCACCGGCAATTCCAAACTGGCCGGCAACACAGCCGTGACAGGATGATCCCCAACAACACGACGTAACTGTGATACGTGAAACACGGGGTGGATCCTGCTATCAGTCGGCAACTGCAAACGATACGCTGTCAACCCCACACGCCCAACTACCTCAAAGGGCCCATAAAACTTCGCTGATAATTTATGGTGAGGCCGTCGGTGCAACGAAGTCTGGCGAAACGGCCTAACTTTCAAGAAAACTCGGTCCCCCACCTGATACTCCACATCTCGACGATGCTTATTGGCCTGCCTCACCATCTCCTGCCGTGCTTTCTCCAAATTCGCCCGCAGCCTCCGCATCATCTCATCCCGACTTTCCAAAACCTCCGACACCGCCGCCACTCGGCACTCCCCCGGCAGAAAACGGCGGAGCACGGGAGGAGGACGCCCGTAAACCACTTCAAATGGCGATATACGGGCTGCCGTCTGATACGCCGTATTGTACCAAAATTCAGCCCATGGTAACCACCGAAACCATTGTTTCGGTTGCTCACAAGTAAAACAACGTAAATACGTCTCCACGATTCGATTTAAAACCTCGGTCTCCCCATCTGTTTCGGGATGATAAGCCGTACTGAATTTAAGCCGAGTGCCCGATTGCGCAAACAGTTCTTTCCAAAAAGCACTAACAAATAATGAGTCCCGATCACTCACAATCGACTTGGGAATTCCATGAAGCCGCACCACCTCACGTACAAAAACATCAGCCACCGATCGTGCAGTAATTGGCGGCTTTAATGCAATAAAATGCCCATATTTGGACAACCTATCCACCACCACCAAAATAGACGAATATCCCCTCGACGGAGGTAAGCAAGTAATGAAGTCCATAGAAATATCGTCCCAAACCAAATCGAGAATTGGTAGCGGCTGCAATAAACCTGCTGGGGACATCGCTTCGTATTTAGTTTTCTGGCAAACCAAGCATTGTGAGACGTACTCCTTTACTCTGCGGAACATCCCCCGCCAATACGCATTCATAGCTAGCCTCCTATACGTTCGAAGAACTCCTGCATGCCCACCTGTAGGGGTGTCATGAAACTCTTGCAACAGCCGTGGGAT
>JAPKLX010002737.1:0-12133 GCA_026898415.1 Leonotis leonurus
TTAAACAATTTAAACATATAATTAAACTAACGCTCAATTAACAAATTAACTAATACTAATTAAATAATTAAGTAAACATATTAAGTTAATCTAATTAACTAATTAAATTAAACAATTACCTTTCACGAAGGAGGCGACGCCGAAGGGAACCGTCTGGAAGGCAGCAAAAGGCGAAAGGCGGGTCCTAAACAAATTTAATTAAAGTAATTACATTCTAATTAACATATACAAATTAACAATTAAATTAAACTAATTAACAATCTAAACTAATTAGATAATTAAACTAACTATCTTATATATACTAATTAACAATCTAAACTAATTAAACTAATTAAACTATGTTTTATATACTAACTATCTTATATATACTAATTAACTATCTTATATATACTAATTAGCAATCTAAACTATCTTATATATACTAATTAAATAATTAAACTAACTATCTTATATATACTAGTTGGGAACGTCTATCTTATATATATATATACACTAATTAACAATCTAAACTAATTAAGTAATTAAACTAACTAAATTAATAACTTATTAAACAATTAAATTAATTAATTAAAGCTATATTAATTAACTTTCTCAACTAATTAAATAATTAACTATAAAATTAACTTATTTAAACAATTATAACACTAAATAATTATTCAAACTTATAACGCTAATTAATTCAAGAAAGCCAATTAAACATAATCAATTATTCAAACTTATAACCTTACTTAATTCAACCATAATTAATTACACATAATTATCAAATTAACTATAAATGACATTAACTAATTAACAATTAAATTAAAGCAAATAAAGTAATTAAACCTAGATAGCTATATAATATATTAATTAACAATATAAACTATAATTACATAATTAACAATTAAAATACCTAAATAAACCATAACCTAATTAATTAATCTAATTAAACACTAAACCAAAGCTAATTAATTAATCTAATTAAACCTTAAACCATAACCTAAATAATTAATCTAATTAACTAATTAAACAATTAAACTAATTAAACAATTAACACAATAAAAACAATAACCTATATAGTATTACTTAACAATATAAACAAATTAAACAATAAATTAACCTATTTCAACAATTTAACTAATTAAGTAAATTCATATAATTAAAAATCAATTAATACTAATTTAAATAACTAAACTAATTAAATTAAAAAATACTTAAAATTTTAATTAAACTAATTAAATAATGAAACTATTTAATTACACTTACTATTTAATTACACCTATATATACTAATTAACACATAATTAAACACTCATACTTATAAAATTATCAAACAATTAACAATTCACACTAATTAAACAATTAACTAAATTTCACAATAATTTAACAATTAACCACAATTAACACTAATTTAAACATTATCAAATAATTAATCAAAATTAGCAAATAATTAACAAAATACAAAAAAAAATTAAACGTGACATACCTGGGGAGGACGGCAGGAGCAGGGCGGGGGGAGGGCGGCGGCGGCCGGAGCAGGGCGGGGGGAGGGCGGCGGCGGCCGGAGCAGGGCGGGAGAGGGGGGCAGCGGTCAAAGCTTCAAAAAAACGGGCCAAATTTCAAAAAAATGATAGAAATAGAAAGAGGGGAAGGAAGATGGAAGGATTCGACTTACATTACGCAATTACAATGGTTGGAAGGTCAGATCGCCGAAGAATGCGCCGGTGGGGGGAAAATTAGTGTTGCAGCGTCTGATTTTCGCGAAAGGAGGGGGAGACTGATTTAAAGGGCTGGACGACGGACTGGACGACGGACCAGTCCGTCGCCAGCAATAAAAATAAAAAAAAAATTAAAAATACTAACGACGGACTGGTCCGTCGTCCAGTCCGTCGTTAGGTTTGGCGCCATCAAACGCGCCAAAAATTGGTCGCCAGTCCGTCGCCAGTCCGTCGTTAGCTGAGTCCGTCGCCAGTCCGTCGCCAGCAGACGACGGAAATCCAATCCGTCGTCCAGTCCGTCGCCATTTTAACATTTTTTTGTAGTGATATTAAATTATCTATTAATGAGTAGATATTTTAAATGTATTTGATTATACTTTATATGTATTTTTCTTTTATCTTTAATCCAATAATATTAGATTTGATATTTAATCGTAAATATTCGACTAAAATTATTAATAACATATATATATATATATATATTTATAAAAATATATAAATATATATATTAACATATAACTATTTAGATGTAAAGCTTATTTTATATATTAACAAAATAAATTTTAACTTAATTTTTTATTTTTGTTATAGTGATATTTCGAATCAAATTGAATATTAACGAAAGAGATCGAAATTTAAATTTAATATTTTAAATATTATTATTTACTATATTAAACAAATTAAATATTCAATTACAATATTCATAACAAATCGAAGAAGAATACTCATAACAAATCAAATACGTGCGAATCATTATTTAATATTAAAAAATGAATATAATACAAATCGAATTGTCAGAATAATTTCACGTACAACATCGAATATTGTTATATTTAGTTCGATTCGATTTGTTTACAACCCTCAAACAATTATTGAATTCAATTCAAGTCATTTTTATCGCTATTCCATAGTTAAACCATGAATTTAGATAATTGTTTACACTCGATAACATGCAAAATCGTGAGAACTTTTAGATTAATATTATATGACATCAACAACTCATTAACGTAAATGTATGCTTTGTAGTTACAAATAAATAATTTAAATACATTTTCTACTCTCAATAAAATTCATATATATATATATATATATGTAATTTTTGAAGCAAGCACGAACATATATATTTAGCTTTTAATCAAATTATGAATATATATATATATGCATATAAATAAATGAGTTTATTTGAGTTTATTTTTATACGGGCATGACATGATTATGAATGATTAATTGAGATATAAGGACGAGCAACAAGACATTACAAATTTCGATTCTAAATCGTTGGTTCTTTTAAACTCGTCTTACAAAAAGTATATTTTTACAATAATTTACAAATTATAACGTAAAATTTTGAATAATAATTAATAAAAATAGTGATATAAAAAAAATTATTAATGAAAAATTGGCTCATGATTCTGAACATTTGAAACCGAAACTTAAAGCAAACTGTTTCTTATACAGTTACGATTTATAATTTTAATAATCTTTCACGTTTCGGATCTCAAAACCGCCGATTAGGATTCTTTTAAACACATCTAATATTAATGAGTATTAGAATTATTTTTTATTTTACTTTATAATGAATATGAGTATATAAATTAAATTCAAATATATTAAAAAATAAAATATTAAGTTGTTAGTACGAGTTTACAAATAGACAAGTTTACGAGAATTTAATATTTATGATATATATATAATATTATATATATATATATATATATATATATATCAAGTTGTAAATTTATTTTTCATTAGTTTTGGAACGATTTGCAAGTTTATGATAAACAAATTTACATAATTAACGACTTTTACTATACATATTTAGTATGTGAATAAGTAATACATATATCTATGATAACAAATACTTCATCCGTCCATGAAAATGGTTTACATTTTGACCCGACACGGGTTTTAATAATGCATGTTGACTTTAATAGGAATGTGTAGTTAGTGGAGTTTGAGTCTCACTTGATATATTGTTTTAAATATGATTGTGTGTAGTTAGTGGTGAGGTCTCTTTACTATAAATAGAAGGTTTCAAATGTAAACTATATTCATGGACGTCCCAAAATAGCAAAATATAAATCATTTTGGTGGACAAAGGGAGTAGTAATAAATGAAATGATGTTGAATACCTTTATAAATTTTATAAAATATTAATTCCGTCGAATTTCGACGGGCAACAATCTAGTAGTATATAATATGATTTATGATATACATAGAAATAAAAACATAACATAAATATCATATGCTTATATGGAAATAAGAATTTATAATATTATATATGATTAATATATAGATAAAATTCTAAAAATCTAGAAATTAGGAAAAATTAAATGGGAGGCTGTGAGGGTTTCAAGGGCTGAGGTGGACAACTTGAACCGAACTTGTATTATATTATAGATATGCTACATGGCTTCCGCAGCACATTTCAACACTCTTCCTCAATTATCTCAGCACTCGTTAGAACATCATCACTCTGTAGTTGTGATACAGAAGCAGTCGAACATGTGATTCCTGTTTCATCCACATTCACTATGATCTGGGTGGGCTGAGACATATTTTTAGGAATCTGCAACCGTTCAACATCACCTTCCAACATTCTCAACACTCCACTCATTGATGGACGATCATCTGGATTCATCTGTATGCACCATAATGCAACTATTGTCATTTTTCGAACAAGTTTTGTCGTGGTATCATCATCACTGTCATAACCAGCTCTGACGAATTCAATATCTTTACCTTGCTCAAAGCAATCATATATCCAGCACGGAAAATATTTACTTGAATCATCATGGCTTCCTTTCATATCTCTGTTTAAGCCCACCATTTCTATAAGTAACATCCCAAAACTATACACATCAGCCTTGTTGGAGACTGCACCGATGCTTCTACTGATGAGTTCGGGAGCAACATAGCCTATGGTTCCTCTAGCAGCTGTTAGAGTCATTGTATTCTTATCAGTTGAGTAGAATTTAGCGAGGCCGAAATCAGATATTTTCGGAACAAACTTATCATCAAGAAGAATATTATGAGGTTTGATGTCGAAATGAAGAATTTGAACATCACACCCTCTGTGCAAGTACTCAATCCCACGAGCAACTCCAACCGCAATCTCAAATTTTTTATTCCAATTCAAAGAAGTCATTTTCTCTGAATTGAAAAGATACTTTTCAAGAGAACCATTTGGCAAGAAGTCATAGACAAGGCCACGTTTGGAGCCTTGTGCACAATATCCAACTAGTTCAACTATATTAACATGATGGATTCTTCCAATAGTTGCAATTTCATTGATAAAGTCCTGCCCATTTGCTCCGGATTTTTCGAGCAACTTGACTGCTACATGATTGCCGCTTCGTTGCTTTCCTTTGTAAACAGAACCGTAGCCTCCTTGGCCTAGTTTCTCTTTAAAACCTTTGGTCATCTTTTTCAAGTCGGAATAGGAGTATCTGATAGGCGTGAGTTTGTTGTCACTTTGAAGGAATGCTTCTATTCCTTCAACCATGGACAAACGCCTACGTCGGAATTTGTAAATCAAGAACAGCACCGCCAACGGAAAAATGATGAGCCTTGGTATAGTGATAATGATGATTGACATGTTGCCTGAGATGATATATGTAAAAACTAAAATCAAAGAGGCAGTTTGGTTTCATAAATTAGAACAGCATTGTCTAATTAGAGTTGAAAAAACAAAATACTTTCTTTTCCTTCAATCAGAGAAGAGAAGTAATGTAAAAGAAACTGATGTATAATTTGAACTGGACTTCTGCATATATGTAGAACGCACCACTCAATAGGAAATTTCTTGCTTCATCAGTGTCCCCTTCAAGAACATCTGAAACATGATGAGAAAAATGAATATCAGATAAAGATTCAATCATTCAAGGATTAAAAATAAAAAGGTTAAAGATTGTGAAGATTCTTACTGTAGAACTGCATTAACAAAACATATAACAGTATAAAAAGAGCGGGGATGATTGCCGCAATGAGGTTTACTGCTGCAGTCAAGCAAACTGTAATGTTTTTTATGACGAAATTAAATTAGAAGCAATCGTCTCCATTGATGTCAATAATTGATAAAAAAAAAAGAAGACAAAATTGATTAATATATATATATAGTGAGACGTAAACTAAGTGCGCACCTATAATAGCCATAATAATCAGGAGAACAACTGCACAAATAAACAATAAGAAATGAGGATTACAAAGATATAGAGTGTGTTGCAATTTATACTGTTTGATAGTTAGAACAATTAAGAGCTGACATGACATGAGTGTGTTTAGAACATAAGACTCTTGGCTACAATCTGAGAATCATTAACACCAATTTAGAACATACCTTTGATTGAAGAGGCACTATCTCTTAGTAGAAAGGCAGGAGCTGATATGTAATCGGACCAGAAGAGCCCTACGAGTGAGTGCACAATAATATAAATACATGAAAACAAGATTAAATATTTGAGAAACAGAAGTTGGAAGAAAGACAGATAGTAAGACTAAAGAGGGAGAAGAATTTAAAGATTCTTACAATGGTTTGCGCTTTCAGCATAGTGAGTGAACCAGAGTACTAAGACACCGGTTAATCCGATGATAATCGTCAAAGGGAGGCTTACCCCTGCAACTAAAAACACTGCAATATGGTTTTTCACATAGTTAGATTTCCAATCTTGAGTCCTCTCACTCTTCATTGATGTATATATATATGGATACCTAGAATGGCGAGAGGAATTAAGAAAAATCCTGCAGAAATACATGCATTTGTAGTGAGGATTATGAAGAATGCATGATGAAATAAAAACTCAGTGCAAAATGAGATTTTAAGGAATTCTTGAAGAGGGATGATGAAATATCATACGCCACATAGTGGATGGCCGTTGTATGCACTCTATACAGGCGAAGAGTTCAAATCCATACAAAAGAGATTGATGGATTTCTAAAAGAGAAACGTTGTTCCTATCCTTAAATTCCCACGACGTCATCGTTGCCAGATCTACTTCACACGTTTGTGGTATCTCTGAGGCAATGTTGCCCAAATTGATATAAGCATAACCAGAGGGATATAGCGACGAATTAGAATAAGAGGCACAATCTGCAGTAATATCTGTAAGGATTAGGGAAGAATTCTTCACCGGATTTGGGCAGCTCAGAAAAACAACTATGCCATCGAATAAACTTGCAAGAGAACTATAATAATACTGCAAATCTTGATAATTATCCATAGAATAGATGGGGAAAGAGCAAATATCATTGTTTATGGAAGAATCTGCAAGTCTAATGATGTTGGTGGTGTAGTTGATAGCTTTAAGATAGTATCTACGAGAGTTAAGATAGAGGAAGGTGACGTTGTTTTCGCATGCTAATTCAAATCTGCGATCACCGCAGTGGTTGGGGTCGCCCTTGAGGCGGAAAGGGTAACTAATATTGCGAATATCGCCACAAGCAGAAGGGGTGCAATCGGAGTTGGCACCATTACAAGTTTGGAAGAAGAAATGGAGGAGTGAGATAATCAAGAGAAATGAAAAACATGTAAGGAGTCGGGTTTGAGGTGGCATCGTAATTCTCCAAATCAGTGCTGACTCTAAGTTCTACCACTTCCTTTCTTTCTATTTAAGTTGCAACTTGCAAGTGCCAAATCAAAATCACTTCAAAAGTAATTTGTTGACTGACGTTCCAGAATATTTGAAAAGTAATTAAACAATTATATATATATATATATATATATATATATATATATATATGGTTGTAGAAAAGGAATTGATGATTCAATAACAACACTGGCTGGTTCTGCATAATGCACCTATAATTTAAACCTATATTTATCTTGTGTGGACATTATTAAGTCTTCTCCATAAATCTATATATCTATATATATATATATATAAAAGCAAAACCACTTTTTTTCCCATTTTACCTTTCCTCTTTTATTTTATTTAGATTAGTGATTTTTTAACTATTCATTTTTATTTTTTTTCATATTATCAATAATTAATTTTATTTAATTTCATAATAAAATTTTATGAAATAAATTTGTTTGCTCTTTTTATTATATTTACATTATTATCTTTTGACTTCATATTTTTATTTTCTCTTTTATTAATATTATCATAAATGATTTTTTTAATTTTATTATAAAATCATATTTCTTATTTTATTAATTTACATATTTTATGAAATTATATATAATTAATATTTTTATTATATTTACCTTATTCCTTTTCACTTCTCATTTTTATTTTTCTTAAGTTATGACATTAGAAATGAATAAAAATGTGGATACAAATATAGTTATATCTATATTTCTTAATTTTTCTTTTATTCAAATTATCAATAATTAATTTTTTTAAATTCCATTTAAAGTTTTATTTATTATTTTATAATTAATGAAAAATATGTATATTTTTAGTATTTATTTTATTGTCTTTTCATTTTTTCATTTTATTTTATCTTAAACTATGACACAATAAACGAATAAAAAAAAATTTCAAATATAGTTATATTTATTATTTTTTAAGTTTTTTTTTCATATCATCCATAATTAATTTTCTTTAATTTCATTTATAAAATTATATTCATTATTTTATTATTTTGATTATAAATATATAATTTATTATCATTAAATATAAGTTATTATTATATATAGTTAATTAGAATTAATACAAATTAATAAATTCATGAAAGATATAATAATTAGGTAGTGGGGAGTGGGGAAATGAATAGTTTCAATAAATCATTAAATAAATTTGTATTAAATAAACCATTATAAACTTAATAAAATGTAAATAAGAAATATATTTTACATATGTGCAAAAAAAAAACTAATTAAATATTTTGAAGTCGAATTGCAACTTAAAAAAATTAGTAAATATGCACCCTAAATTAATTAGGTAATCTTCAAATCGAATAATATGTAATAAGCAATTTTTATGTTTTTGTTACATTAAAAAAATAAACTAATACTCATTTCGCTTTTTAAAAAGATACATCTTTTGCAAATTTATTACCATCCACATAAACATTCACTTTCTATTTTTGGATATGGTTTAACGTTTAATAACATTTTTTGTGGGTCTCGGTTTTAATACCACTCTATTCAACTACATTTTGTTAAAATTTGTATCGCATCAAAGATTCAAATGGTATATGTTTTTATAAAACGGATGGAATATATAATAACCTATTTATAATCTTTAAAAATATAATATGTAGGCTTAATACTTATCATATATAATAAGATAACTTTTATTTGGATTGTTTGATTTTATTAAACATTATTAAAATTATCTATATTTTAAAATGATGAAATTATATACTACAAAAATAATTTCCCGTGCAACTGCATGGGTAAAAATACTAGTATCCTATAAAGATAAGATATTTCTCTAAACCATTTATCTTTTTTCTTTTCTTTTTTTCACAATCTCCCAAAATCAATTTTATTCACAAGTCAATATCATTAATTTGTGACTTGTAAGGTCTAACAATAATTCAACATTTATCGTATCCATGTACAAATTGTAGATTCGATTTTTCATTAATGCTCAACTTATTTTTAATGGACATCCAAGTAGTGAAACTACACCTTTTGTGTTAGAAAATCTTTCAAATAAATCTAGTACTATATTTTTTGTGTCTCACACTTCATGCATGTTCCATAAGAAAATTATAATATTTATTTATTTTTTCCAATATTAGTTTTATATGTTTTAATTTAATTTTGTGTTTAATATTATGGATTCATCCAATCAAGTTTTATTAATTCACAATCAGGATATATTAATTCTCAATTAATTAAGTCAAATGGTATTAATTACGACCAAAGCAACTTTGGGAGTTAAATGTAGCTGTGATGTATATATACTATGCAGACTTATTGCATGCCTGCGTATTAAACTTTTTATCCTTATCAAATTTTTAATCAGAACTGAGTCATCTTTCTTTCATTGGGGATGGATGGATCATCAACATTAATAAGATAAGAAAACTACATTTTTATCTAAATCAATAGTTTAGAGGCTTAATGGCCTCATTTTATTTATTGAATAAGACTTGTAAGGTTGGATCAAACGTTGCTCACATCAATCATTTTATCATTTAATAATATGATATTTACTAAAAGTATATTTTTATTGACTATTTGAAACATTCAACAAAAGTGCATTATTTTTTTAAAACATGATCTCGTAAAATAGTTAATATTATAAATTTTACATATATTTGATTTTGTAGACTCATTTCTCCAACAAAAGCACGTTACAAGAAAAAAATAGAATTCGTATAGACTCTTTCACAATACAATTTTAATTAGAATTATGTTGATAGAACCAGTAATTTACATATATCGCCTATGGAATAACCTCTTATCAGAAGAAGTGCACTTTGCATCACAACTTCTCAAGAGATGAAGTGAAAATATGAAGAGAATTGAACAAGCAAGGAGAAGGGTGGTGTGAGTTGTCATCATCACAAAATTAAACAAAAGAAAACGTAACTAGATTGGATTTCAAGAAGATGCAGCAATGATCGATAGTGGGTGGACTTGAATGAATATCCAAGTCTTCTCCCATAGGAGTAGGACTTAGCAAGGTCTTTGTAATTATTATTACAGACTCAGTCTTGTCCATAACGTCGTCTTTGATAAGGATATGGTTTTAATGTTGTATTCGTGGAATCAAGACTCTAAGCAAGACTTTTGATTACTTGTTTTGTGGTCACAGACTAATTTAGATTTGTAAGGACCTCCGTCTCAAAGTTGTTGGGGTCATATATGTCTTTGTTTATCCACATACTCTCTCACCCACCAAAATTAATATGAAAAAGTCAATAAAAAATTCACAATTTTGATCGAACTGAACCAATTTGCATGGGACAGAAAGACTAACTCGGCTATTTCTGCGCTGACAAATTGTCTCCTAGTACCAAGATGGTACTTGCAACATCACCTTCAAAATACTATTGAGGTGGATCAGTGGATGATACTTGATAATGCATAACCAGAGGAGAAAACATATATATTCAAGTAATAATTTTCTCATTTGTTGGTGCAATTGTTCTATTGAACCAAGAATTTAATATTCAAGAATTAGTAGACCTTCAACATCAGCTTCCAATATTAATTTCCAACATTTTTAGTCATCAGTGGAGGATCACATAGATTCATTTGTATGCACTACTATAAAGTCATCTTGTTCCCATTAAGACTTTCCCCTACTATCATTTATTTCCTCTACTTTTTCAATCTTGAGGTCTATTCCCTGGAAATACTTGCTAGAAACATCATTGTCCATCTCCACAAGCAACTTCCCCAAATTATACTTTTGTTGACCAGCTCTGGAGAAACATATCATATAGTTCATCTAGCAACAAACATGCTCGTTGTGTTCTTTTTTAGGATATCTTATAATATTAGTTAGTAAACACTACATTAACTTATTACTTTTATCTATCTAAACGTATCTAAACTTATTTCACTTATTAAATACCCTCTCAATATTCAAGTTACAATTGGTTGTGAATAAGAATGATAATGTGCCAAATCATGCGCTTGGTCTAAATCTACATACAAAACTTTTGATTTTGGTTTAAATCCAACCCAGATTCATTGGATATTTAAAATTGATATTTGTGTCTATATCCATGAGATCCGTCGGTCCACTGGTCCGACCCAAATAATATTTTATTTTTAAAATATATTATAAATATTATAAATTTATTAATAAAATCATGATAATAATCTAAATCAACAACGCTACAACAAAATGATCAAAATAACACTAAGTCATAAATCTTTTAAATAGTTCTACAACCATTGATGTGCCAAGAAAAGTTGTCACGAAATCCATCGAAATTAAAATAAAAAATTTAAAATATTTAAGAAAATGATAAATGTTGGATCTACTTTCAATATCATCAACATTCTAAAGAAGAGATGTGTTTGGAAAGTAAACGAGATTTAAGTTTACATTGAAGTATATAAAATAATATAGATATTATTATTATTATTATTATTATTATATAATAAAAATTAAATAGACGGGTCCACAGGTTGGATCTGAGTTTCGAAATATAAACCCTAGATTTAGTACTAAAAAAATTTAAAAGCCCAAATCCGATCCAAATTCATACAAAATTTAAAGGGACTCATATCCGAAAAAATGAATTTGGAACCACGAATTTGGACGGAATTCAGGATCCGTTGTCATCCCTAATGATGGGAAAGGTAATATTGATTACATTCAATTCAATTGCTACAAGATATCACTATACTTGATAAATTCATCCATATTACCTACCAACTCTCTAATAAACATAACCAATGGTTATCTTGATTAGCGTAGGAGCAACATTACCTATTGCTCTTAAGGTAAGAATATCCTTCTCAAAGTAGCATAATCTATTTTGAGGTTTGATGTCAGGAATCTATTGCATATTACTCCCTCT
>JAPKLX010003529.1:0-11002 GCA_026898415.1 Leonotis leonurus
GAACGGTCCATAATAACTATCGTTTCCGACTACAAAATATATATCATCGGTACGGTCTATACGTATGATCCGTTACTGATGAGTACAAAATATCGACCTAGCTACTCCTGGGTGACGTAGCTAAGGTACTCCTCCTCGTCCGGGGCCTCCTCATCCCAGTCAGGCTCCCAAGCCTCATCCTCGGGGTCGATCTCGGGAGCTACCTCCTCCTCCGGGTCCTCGTCCGGATCCTCCTCGGGGTCCTCCTCCTCTGGATCCTCCTCCGGTGCCACAGCTATCGTCTCACCATATATCCTCAGAGGTTCCCTCGCTCTCTCCAACAGTCTCTGGATCCTGGCGTCGAACTCGTCCCAATCGAGGGGTGCCTCCCTCTTCCGGGAGGGGCCCTCGTCAGCCGGGGTGAGAGTGAGGCCAGATTTCTCGGAGCTCCTAGAGTGTGGAAGCTGACGGCGATCCTCCTCCGATGTCTCCTGAACTGGGGCCTTGCCCCTATCGTCGCCACCCACTGGTCAGGTCCTAACGAGCCAAAACGGCATCGTGCCCGAGTCGTCGTCGGCAACTAGGGGTCGACTGGAAGAAGGTAGTCGTCGTAGTCCTGTAGTGGGGTGAGAGGGACCTGACTCAGCCTCGTGATGCCCTCGGTACTCTGGTACCTATGTCTGCGGTGAAACGGGAGGTGTAAGGTGCTCCTCTGCAGGGCGGAATGGCTCCGTACCATCGTCGCGGGGTGTCTGGAACTCTGGCAACGGCTCGCCATAGTGTAGACTATAAGTCGGAGCTATGGGGATCACTCCTGCCGGAAGGTGTGTCTGAATCAGGGGTGCCCAAAGCGGTGGCTCGCCCCCTGCTATGATCAAATCGCCGGGTCGAATGTATGGTCCCTCCGGCGGGCTATGGTACGTCTCCCAAAAATGGAGGATCATGGTAATAAACCCCCGTATGTCAACCCCACGATCATAAATGTGTCCGATCGGCTGGATAAAATCACCCACTATCATTCGAGCCCATCCCTGCCACCTGGCAGGCAGCAACGGAATCAATCGCATCACTCCATCCATCTCCGTCGCTCCGTGAAGCCTAGCGGCTTCCCACCTCCTCAAGTAATGACCCAGAAACTCCCCTAAGGTATCTTGCGGGTCGGGTCCGTAGAACTGGTACGCACGTAAAGGATCAGGTCTATGCGTCATCCTCTTCCTAGCCGTCTGAATGAACCTCGCCACTAAAAAAATATACGTATGTAGTCAGTACTCGGAATATCAATTTCTAAATGAACTTCGTAAGTCATCATGGTTCGTTTAAGTCAATTGTTCTATTGGTGATTTGGTTGCTAGTTGAAGGAAATGTCCTTAGGGTATAATCCCGTTCGAGGATTGGAATTTGTTTTCTTTAGATCTTACTGTTCTTGGATACTTAGATTCCCCTTTTGGAATTAGGATTTGCTTCCTTCGAGTCTTATCGTTCTTAGATACTTAGGTTCTTGTTAACCGACTTGCGGTTTATTCTTAAGTTCGGAGTTGACGGTGAATCAATAATTGTTGACTCTTACCGCTATTTGCTGGGCTAAAAGAGAAATTTCTATGAACTTTCTCTTTCATTCTATGCATTAGGGTATTTGAGAGGGTTCGCTCTAGTTTGCGATCTAATCTCTCGTTTGGGGTTTGTGTTTGTCGTTAATTCCTTAGTCATAAGGAAAGATTCTTAAGTTCTAGAGATTTGAACTTAGAGCGAGAGATTTGATTCAAATCTCTCTATACTTGGAAGCTTTTATCGTAAGGCGTGTGCCACGTCTAGAGGGGCAGGATACGCCGGGGTGCTAGGATTTTGTCGACTCATTTGGTTAGTCTAGTGAAACGATACTAGACTCGAGGTTTGAAGAAAGACTCTTAGGTATAGAGCAACCTCGCTCTGATACCACTCTGTCACGCCCGCTTTCTACTAATTCTAGTAAAGCCGGGAACATGACCAATGAAAGGAATAAATGACAAGAGAAAGAAAATAAATATTCCTTTCATAACATAAAGTAAGGACTAATCCCATAAATCGGAAGTCAGAGTCATAAGCTCGTTACATTACATAACAGAATTTAGAGTTTAGTCTCGGATCTATTACATAAAAGTCTAGCAGCGGAATATACAGGATCGCGTAATACAATCCTACGTGTATGAAGACACGTAGAACCCCCAAGAGTCAGCTACTATGGAGTTCGACGAAAGCACGACATAGCACCCACGTCTTCTTCATTCTTATCCTGCACGTTTAGAAATACATGCAGGGCTGAGTACAAATTGTACTCAGTAGACACGTGCCGAAATCGCACACATACATATATAACTGTCAAGCCATTCGAGTGAATCATAGGGATTTTGTCTCTAAAGCACCTATGTTCACAAAATCATTTCTTGAGAAAGTTCTAGTTTGACTGCAGTCCTAGTTCTTTGTATTTAACCATATCTGAAGTTTCTATGTGCCGGGGAAGTGGCCACTTCCCACAGACACTTGACCGGTCAACCTTTCGCTGACACACAGTCCATTGTGTACACTAGTTCGAGTGGAGACGCTAACCCACTGGAACCCGAATTCGATTATCATATAACAGATAGGCATCATACATAAATCGAAAACATTTATGGCAAGACAGTGCTTTTGAAAATATCTCATTTCATTTGAAAGCATACACACATATATTTTCATAGGGTAAGAAAAGCCTACTTGAATGGTCTTGATTGGTGTTTGCCTTGTCCTCGTTATGCGGATCCGACCTCTCGTCGAAACCTTTCATATGAATCTCGAGTGAGATATATTACTCGAGTATATCAAATAAATTCTAAGTGCAAGGAATTACTATCCTTGGTTATCATGAGAGTTTAGCCTCGGTCCTTAAAGCTCGACTAGTACACGAGTTTAGGAGTTGTATCTCTAGAGGAGTAGTTTGATGAATTCTAAGTTACCTTATGATTCGGGAATTTACTATACTCAATAAATATTTATTGGGTAATGTAACTAAAGACATTCTTAATTTTAATATCTCGATTCTTAACTTAAGGCAATTAATTTCTAATTAAGCAAATTAATCATTTAATTGCCATCATAAGCATAATTTATAATTTAATCATTTCTTATGATTAAATTCTAATTAATCCATTAAGTCCTAACTAATAAATCTCTAATTTAATATTTTGATTCTTAAGTCAAAATATCTATAAGTCTTTCATAGGTTAAAATAACCTAGCTAATATATATCTTAAGTATGATTCATAATTAAATCAATTATTAAGATTATATTCTAGTGAATTAATTATAAATTAATTATCTAAATTAATTAATATTCTACTTCTTGGGCTTGGTCTAAATAAATAAATAAATTCCATCTAATAGAATTATTCATAATCCATTTAAATAATTCATTTAGCCCAGAACATAAATTGGTTTAGCCCATTTGATTAATTAAGTAGCCCAATCTTTAAATAAATTAGTCCATCATTTACTTAATTAGACTTGGCCCAAATTATTTAATGTGAAGTCCAGTAAATTTCTCAATTTGGGTCCGTCTTCTAGCCCAGCGAATTTAATTACTCGGCCCAGTATTTGGTGGTTCGGCCCAACACTCCCTTTTAATTAATTCTCATCAGTTTCATTAGTTTAGGCCCAATCATCCATTTACTAGGCCCAACAAAATTTAATCCTGGCCCAACAACTATTTAGTTGGCCCATACCTAACTATCTCTAAGTTCATACTTAGACAAATCCCATTTCTTCCCCAACTCACCTCTGTTTCTCCTCTGCCGTTTCCCCTACTTCCTTTTCCCTATCTCCGCCGCTCTCTCCTCTTCCCTTTCAGCTCTCCTCCGATCGCGCTCCGTCTCTCTCTCGGCTCTCCTTCGTCTGAAATCACACCTCGCCCCACCATCACGCTGCACCACAGTGCAGCACCCGCTGCACTTCCTTTCCTGCTGTGCTCCTCTCCCTCTCGCTCTGTTCCTTTCCACTCGCGCAGCACTGCTGCTGCGCTCTCTTCTCTCTCTCTCCGTGTTCTCTCTCTCTGCCCGCGTAGCACCACCACCGCAGCGCTGCCCTCACCACTGCGCTGCTGTTCTCCACCAGCTAATCCTAGCACCGAGCTTCATCACCGAGCTCCAGCACCGAGCTCCAGCACCGAGCTTCATCACCGAGCTCCATCACCGAGCTCCATCGCCGAGCTCCATTGCCAAGCTCCATCACCGAGCTCCATCACCGAGCTCCATTGCCGAGCTCCCGCAGCCACCTCCTCCGCTTCTTCTCCCTCACGGTTCTTTCCTCTCTCGGCTCTCCGATCTCCACCACGCCATCATCACCACCGCGCATCATCACCACTGCCCGGTGTCGCGATTTGCTCGTCCGTGACCTCCCTCTTGACTGGCCTTCTCTCCTGCGCGCAGCACTGCTGCTGCCTCATCTCTCTCTCTCACTCTTCTATTTATCTTCATTGTTTGTTTCATTTTCTATTTTACTTAGTTATAGAACATTTATGATTATGAGAATTCCCTTCCTTTTCAAATTTCATGAATTAATGGAGTCTTATGAATGTTCAAATTTACAGATTGGTTTCGGTTGGTTCGGGGTTGGTTTGAGGTCGTCCGGGGTGGTTCAAGACGGTTCTGGGTGCTTCGAAACCTGTTCGAGGCTGTACGAAGTCGTTAGGGGCTTGCTCGGGGCCAACCGAAGCTGTTCGGAGTGGTTCGGGGCCTAATCGAGGTCATCCGAAGCTGTCCGGGGTTGTTTTGGAGTTATTCGAGGTTATACGGAGCTGTCCGGGGTTATCCGGATTGGCTCGAAACTACTCGGGGTCTGTCCGAGGTGTTTCGGGATCATTCGGGGCGATTCGAGGTGGTTCGAGATGGTTCGGGGCTGTTTCGAGGAAGCTCACGGCTAGAGCTGTCCGTTGGGACAACAGCCGTGCACTGCCGTGATTCCTACTTATAAGGTAAGTCTTTTTGCTCCTTTTTGCTATGTAGATTACAGGTTAGAATAAGTTGCATATCAACATTCACATAAGTCACGTATGCTTTCCCCATGTTTTTTCTAAGTTCAAGGTGCAGCGCCTAAATTCAGAGCTTAGCATTCTAAGTTCAAAACAAGTTCTTTAAGTTCAAGTCTAAGCATGCTAAGTTCAATCTAACGTCTGTTTTGCACGTGTATTATATTCCTAAGTTTAGCTTTAAGAGGCATGATCATAAAATGCTAGAGCTTCAAGTCCTTACCTCAAAGCTGTCTCTAACTCTCTTCTCCCGACTCTTCTTGTTTCAAATTTTGGCAGCGTTTTGGTGTGAATGATCTTTGGGTGTGGTTTAAGTTAAAATCTTTCCCCTTTATATAGAGGATTGAATCCCTATTCTTTACAAATTCTTATGCATTTGCCTCTTCTCTTGGATTTGCAGATCATGGTGATTGGTTGAAGCTTGAGCGTCACTGGTGGCTAGGATCAGTAGGAGCAGTTGCACGCTAGTTTCTGATTTATGGAGAAGCTGAACAGTTGCACGCTTGTTCTGATTTATGGCTTACTGTTCATTGGCCTATTTATCTACTGTAATTACACGTAGATTGCTTTATGTATGTCTATATATATATTACATCTTAGTTGAAGTTTATGTATTACATTCTAAATATATATTACATATATTTTTATAATCATAGTACATCTTTATTTTTCCTTTATGTATAAATGCATATTACACTAATTATTACTAATTATACTTCTCATTTTAAACAATAATTATCTGATAAATCATACTTCTCATTTTAACAAATAAGTAATTCAACAAATAAGTATTTGTACTAATTTAATACTAATAATTGCACTAATCATATTAGGCATTAATCACCCTCAATGGACATCCTCGTAAATGAAATCAGATTAAGTGATGACATTAACTATTTAATTTCTACAAGTGTTTGTTATTCTCAAACTATTTTCAAAAATTGGTCTCGTAAATTTAATCCAAGTACGAGAAATTTGAGAAATTTTAGAGCTTAAGAAAATTTATTTAGGATTAAAAGATGGGATATTACATTCTACCCCTCTAACTAAAAATTTCGTCCCGAAATTTGCATATCCTCGTCAAAAAGCTCTGGGTACTTTTCTCTCATCATATCTTCGAGTTCCCAAGTGGCTTCTTCTTGTCCATGGTGCCTCCATAATACTTTTACTAGATTTATTTACTTGGTTCGAAGCTGTTGAACCTTCTTGTCTAAAATCGCTTCGGGTTTCTCCTCATAGCTTAAGTCGGGGTTAAGAATCATCTCTTCTTGGTGAATAACGTGTTTTGGGTCAAACACGTATTTCCTGAGTTGAGATACGTGGAAGACGTTATGCACGTTCCCAAAGCTCGGTGGCAACGCCAGTCGGTACGCTACCGATCCTATTCTTTGCAAGATTTCGTAGGGTCCTACGAAACGGGGCCTCAGTTTTCCCTTAACACCGAATCTAATGATTCCTTTAGACGGAGATACTTTCAAGAAAACTTTATCTCCCACCTCAAATTGTAGTTCAGTTCTGCGGGTGTCGGCATAGGATTTCTGTCTGTCTTGGGCTTCCTTAATTCTTCCTCGGATTTGACGAACAATTTCGATCATTTCACTAACAGAATCAGGACCCACTATTGCTCGCTCGCCGACTTCATCCCAATAAAGCGGCGATCGGCACTTTCTTCCGTACAGGGCTTCGTACGGCGCCATTTCTATTGTTGCCTGGTAGCTATTGTTGTAGGCAAATTCTATCAAGGGTAGTACTGCTTCCCAGCTCCCACCTCTGTCGAGAACCACAGTTCTTAACATATCTTCTAGGGTTTGAATCGTTCTTTCTGACTGTCCGTCAGTCTGTGGGTGGAAGGCAGTACTGAAGTTCAGTCTAGTGCCTAGTTCTTTTTGCAAGCTCATCCAAAATCTGGATGTGAATTTCGAGTCTCGATCTGAGGTGATCGATACTGGTACGCCGTGGAGGCGTATAATCTCGCGAACGTACAGTTGGGCTAACTTATCCGATCCATAGGTGATCATTATTGGTATGAAATGAGCACATTTCGTGAGTCTGTCCACAATCACCCAGATAGAGGTGTTTCCACGCTTGGACTTAGGCAATCCAGTCACAAAATCCATAGCGATGTGCTCCCACTTCCATTCTGGGATTTCTAAAGGTTGTAGCTTCCCATAGGGTTGCTGGTGTAGTGCTTTGACTTGCTGACAAGCTAGACATCTTCCCACGAAGGACGGTATGTCTCGTTTCATCCCTTCCCACCAGAATTTCCTCTTCAGGTCACGGTACATCTTTGTACTCCCGGGGTGAGCGGTGTAGGGAGTGTCATGTGCTTCACTCATGATTATCTCCTTTATTTCTGGATCATTCGGGATACATAGCCTTCCCTCGAAAGTGATGGCATTATCGGCTCCTTCTTGATAATTCGGGGTTTCGTTCTTTCTCACTTGGAGTCTGATCCTTTCTAAAACCTCGTCTGTCCTTTGTGCCTCCAGAATCCTGTTCCGTAAGTCGGGCTCGACCACTAGAGTAGCAAGAATTCCTTCTACAGTCTCGGGAGGTGGTAAAACTTCTAAGTTCATTTTGCCGAACTCCTTTATGAGTTCCGCCTCCTGAGTGAGGAGATAAGCCAGTTTCGGAGATGTTTTACGACTCAAGGCGTCAGCTACTACGTTAGCCTTACCCGGATGGTAGTTTATACCGCAGTCGTAATCCTTTACTAGTTCAAGCCATCTCCTCTGTCTCATGTTGAGATCCTTCTACTCGAAGAAATATTTGAGGCTTTTATGATCTGTGAAAATCTCGCACCGAACTCCGTAGAGGTGGTGCCTCCAGATTTTTAAGGCGTGCACGACGGCAGCTAACTCCAGATCGTGGGTAGGGTAATTGAGCTCGTGTGGTCTAAGCTGTCGGGATGCATAAGCTATCACCTTCCCGTCTTGCATCAGTACACACCCTAGCCCGATCTTGGACGCGTCGGTGTAAACTACGTATTCCTTGTGGGGTTCTGGGACTGCGAGCACAGGAGCAGTGGTCAATTTCTCCTTTAGCAGTTGGAAGCTAGCCTCGCATTCTGGCGACCACTTGAATTTGATCCCTTTCTGAAGGAGTTGAGTCATCGGTCTGGCTATTTTGGAGAATCCTTCGATAAATCTCCGATAGTACCCTGCTAACCCTAAGAAACTTCTGATTTCATTAGGAGTTGTGGGTGCTTTCCATCCCTGTACTGCTTCCACCTTAGCGGGGTCTACCTTAATCCCTTCTGATGACACAATGTGTCCGAGAAAAGCTACTTCGTTGAGCCAGAACTCACATTTACTGAATTTAGCATAGAGTTTCTCGCTTCTAAGGGTTTCCAAGACGATTCTCAAATGATTCTCGTGTTCTTCTCCACTCTTAGAGTAGATCAGAACATCGTCTATAAATACCAGGACAAATTTATCAAGGTATGGGTGGAAGATGCGGTTCATCAGGTCCATGAACACGGCGGGTGCATTGGTCAATCCAAACGGCATCACTACAAACTCGTAGTGTCCATAACGGGTTCGGAAGGCCGTTTTGGGAACATCTTCTGTTCGGATCCTTAACTGGTGGTAACCCGATCTTATATCGATCTTTGAGAAGACGCTTGCTCCTTTCAGTTGGTCGAACAAGTCATCTATTCGCGGCAATGGGTACCGGTTCTTCAAGGTCATCTTATTCAGGCCTCGGTAATCTATACACATCCTTAGGGTGCCGTCCTTCTTCTTTACGAAGAGTACTGGAGCTCCCCAAGGGGATACGCTGGGTCTGATAAAACCGAGATCTAAAAGTTCCTGGAGTTGGATTTTGAGCTCCTCCAACTCCTTCGGTGCCATCCTATAAGGTGCCTTGGAAATTGGTGCAGATCCGGGTTCTAGGTCGATCGTAAATTCTATTTGTCGGTTTGGAGGTAGGCCCGGCAACTCTTCTGGAAACACGTCTGGGTATTCCCGTACGATGGTTACGTCTTTGATTTTTCGCTCTTCTTTGGCTCCTCCATTCAAAGAGACTAAGTACGCCGAGCAACCCTTCTTTACCAATTTCTCGGCTTGTAAGGCTGAGATAATCGACTTCCTTCGAGTCGCGGTGATCCCATGAAAACTCGTAGGTTCCTTTCCAGGGGGTCGGAAAGATATTTGCCTCTCATGGCAAAGGATCGTGGCATAGTTTTCAGCTAGCCAATCCATTCCTAGGATTATGTCCACGTCATTCATCGGTAGTATGCTAAGATTGTTCGCTAGCACCTTAATAGATCCTATGTTCAGGCTCAGATTCGAGTAAGCATGAGTGATAGTAGTGATTCCTCCTAGAGGTGAAGAAACATTCATGGATGTTCCTATAAGTTCCGACTCCAACTCTAGGTTCTCTACGCATGATTTAGCAATGAAGGAATGAGAAGCTCCCGTATCAAATAAAATTATCACTGGGGTGTCTAGGAGTATTCCCATACCTGTCAGATTTCCCTGACTCCCTTCCGGCTGCTTCTGGTTCATTGCATAAGCCCGGGCTCGCTGTGGCTTCCTCTGTGATGGGTACTGAGGGTACTGGGGTGGAGGTGGCGGCAACTGGTGTTGCTGCTGCTGAGCCTGAGGCTGAGCCTGCATGGCTCGAACATATTGCCTCTGGTTTGGCTGGTTAGGCCTGGAGCCTCCTCCTTGCTGTTTTGTGGGACAGTTCCTAGCTATATGTCCCTTCTGCCCGCAGGCGAAGCAGCTATCGCTGCCAGCCCGGCACTCTCCCAGGTGCATTTTCTTGCATTTCATGCAAGTGGGATATTTCTGTGGGTGAACATTGGTTGGTGCTGCAATGTTTGACCTTTCCGAGTGGTGGGACCGATTTTGCCCTTCCCATGGCTTCCTCTGAGCTGTGCCGCCCTGATTGTCCTCCCACTTGCGCTTCCCTTTATGGTTCTGGGAAGGTGTTGGGGTGAACGCTGGCGGTGCCGCAGCCACTGCTCTCTCTCCTGGCATAGCCGCCTCGATATCTAGGGCGCAGCTAAGTGATTCCGGGTAGGATAAGCCCCCGTGGCTAGCCAGCGCCATCCTGATCTCGTGCCTCAATCCGGCACAGAATTTCTCAGCCATCTTTTCATCGGTATCCACCTGCTCTGGGGCATATCGAGACATGTCACAAAAGGTCCGGTCGTATTCCGTGACCGACATCCTCCCTTGCTTCAAGTTATAAAATTCCATTTCCTTCTTCTTTCTATAGCTCTTAGGGATATACTTATCGTATATTCCCGTCTTAAATTCCTCCCAGGTCATATTCTCCCGCTGTTCAAGGGTCATGGTCTTCCTCCTGGCCTCCCACCAGAAGTCAGCTGAACCCGTCAATTGGAAGGAAACGCACGTCATGCGCTCTTGATCCGTGCAACGGAGAAAGTTGAAAATGCGCTCCAACGCGCGCACCCATATCTCCGCTTCAGCTGGGTCACCTAACCCATTGAAGGTGGGTGGATTTTGTCGGAGGAAGAGTTCCTCGATTCTTCTAGCAGGCGGTGGGTGGGGTGGGGTTACCTCCCGCTCCGCAGCCGGTCCTCTCTCCTCATTATTTGGATTAAGTCCCCTTCCTCGACCTCTCGGGCGTCCTCTTGGCGGCATTCTGTTAACATAAGTGTTTCTTATCTTAGTGGAAAATTTTGTTGAATAGTATGGAGTCTTACTTAGCACCTGATATTACGAAGCAATGGAATTTACGGAATTGGAAATAGGCATTGCATATAACAAAATGGACCTTCAGGGTCATCATAATTCATATCATATATTGCCTCAGCGAGGTCTAGTTCAATACAAAATCCTATCGTACTTTCTAAGTACATGGTATGATGCTCACCTCTCTAAGATGACATCACAATAGGTACTCAGCCTCGAAACACTAGCTACTGTGTTTTCGTGCTGTCAAAATATCGATATGCTATGCTAGTACGGAACGGTCCATAATAACTATCGTTTCCGACTACAAAATATATATCAT
>JAPKLX010002711.1:0-12211 GCA_026898415.1 Leonotis leonurus
TTGTCAAGTAAAACTGAAAAGTTTGTATTTGGTGTATTCCCCCCCCCCATACACCAAACCTTGCTCTTTCGGGACCAACAAGTGGTATCAGAGCAGTGGTTCAAACTGACCATTGTTTTGTTTTCACAAGGTTAAAACCTGCGTGGTCTACTTGAATAGATCTAGAAAAACCTTTTTCATTCACGTGCATACTATCTGTTATGGAGTCATCTGTTATCAGGGCTTGCGAAGAATTCTCTATTCAAGGATATAGAGAATGGAGCTTCAGGATCAAGATGTGTCTTAAAGCTCATCATTGCTTAATGTGGAAAGTAATTGAGGAAGGACCATTGGCAATTACAGAAGAAACCACTCGTATCACTCGTATCACTGAGACTGGAGCAGTTAAAGAAACTGTACTAAAAGATCCCAGAAAATATACCTCTGAAGAAAGAAGAGAAGCAAATCTTGATGATTTTGCCAAAGGGATCATCTCCAGCACGGTCAAAGGCATACATCTGGCCAAAATCCAAGATTTGGATACTGCCAAAGAGATGTGGGAAGCCTTAAGAGACCTAGCCCTAGGATCTGAAGTTATGATCGAGAATAAGCTGTCTTTAGCCTGCAACAAATATGATGAATTCAAAATGAAACCAGGCGAAACAATAGAACAGATGAAGATGAGATTCACTGGAATTCTCCTTGAGATATTTGCGTTCATAAAGAACAAATATACTCAAAGGGAGAAAAACATGAAAGTTCTTAGAGCTCTTCCACCAAGCTGGGAGATCTATGCTGCAATGCAACCTCTAAGAGCAGATTTTAATGATCTGTCCACTGAAGCCCTTTTTGATCATCTAGCTGTCCATGAATGTGACATCAGAAGGATTCACGGACCAGATTACTCCTCCAGCAAGAAGAGCGAGAATAGCTCAAAGAAGGAGAAAGAGACTGCCTTCAAAGCGAAGTGCAAAACAGATGAATCAGCATCATCTGCTACACCAGCTGAAGGAGGATATGACAAATTACTCAAAGAATTCTCAATGATTGCTAAGAGAATGGACAAGATGGAAGTCAGATCAAGAAAGTACCGAAGGTTCTACAAAGATAACAAGAGTAGATACCAAATGAACAAAGGAGCAGAACGATCTGATGACAAAACAGAAAGTAGAGGAAATGATAAAACCATTAATCCTACTGACTATACGTGTTATGGTTGTGGGAGAACAGGTCATTTTAAAACTGATTGCCCAGACTTATCTAAAAGTCAAAGAGAAGAACTACGAGCTAAGAGAGACAGAAAACTAAAAGCTCAACGCAAGGCCATGATAGCAGAAGAAGAAGATTCCAGCTCAAGTCATCTATCTGATAGTTCAACAGAAGATGATGAAGCATTCTTTGCTAAAGAAGAAGAAGATTGGGATGAATGCTATGAGGGACTAGACAACGGTCTGGATAAAGTTGAGGTTAACTCTTGCAACTCTACCTCTTCAAATGATAATGATTTGGAACAGGAATTAGAAGATCAAGCTGAATACTCATGGGATGAGGTCAATGAGATGTTCAAAAGCTATTCGAGCATCAAGAGATTATTTAGAGAAATTGTTGAAGAAAATGACAGATTGAAGAAATCTGAAGATATACTGAGTACAGAAAATACTCAATCTATTGCTAAAATAAACGATCTGGAAGAACAGATCAAGAGAAAAGACAGTGAGATTCACTCACTGAACTCAAAAGTGAAGGACCTTGTTACAAGGAACAACGTTGCTGAAGAAAAGATAAAGAAAGGAAAGGAGATGATCTACAAGAGTGACGAACGTGCCAAACTGCTAATCAATATGCAACAGAAGGGCACTTCTGGATTAGGATATCCAGGTCACTCAGTAAAATCTTCTGAGACCATAACCTTTGTTCCAGAAAGGAAGAAAACTCCAGATCAAGTAAAAGACTTGAAGAACAGAGAAGGTCATCCCCAAAAGATGATAATGAAAGAGACCAGGAACAGACAATATCATCAGACAAAGGGTCAACCAGCTCATTACACAGAAACAGATCATGTTCAAAAAGTTAATATCAATAGGACAAAAATTGTCAACAGGACATTCCCCAATAAGAAGAACTTGAAGAAAGGTGAAATAGAACGATTTCATCCATCTGAAATTCACTCTCTATCCAAAGCTGATGAAAATGGAAATATCATCACCTGCTACATTGCTGTTCCTAACCCAAGAATGTTCTGGATTCGAAAAGGAATTTTTGCTAATAACCAAGCACCCAAACATTGAAGGGTAGCTAAGTATAATTGCAGGACCAGAAGACTGCAAGAATGAACAAGACTGCTAGAAGTTATTCTAATCTGGAATACAACAGAAGACGATGATATTGATGTTTCATCTAATGCTGAAGCAATAAGCTCACAGCAAGGGGGAATAGAACATATCACACTGAACTCTGACAGATCAATAACTCCACCAGAAGACAATTATCCTTCTGAACAGATATTAACTCTCCACCTATTGCTGAAGAGATATTAACTCTGACAGATCAATAACTCCACCAGAAGAGATAATGTAGTGAAACAGTCATTGCAGATAATGATCAAATCTGGAAATTTAAATCCAGAAGACAGAATAGATGAGAATCCATTTCAAGCTTCATCAACAGTTCACACCGAATTTGAGGATCCAACAGATCAACCAGATCCTGAGTTATCTGATGAAGAGATGACCAGGAGAAGGAGATGGATACAAGATTATCCACCAGAACAGATTGTTGGGAACCCAACAGATCGAGTGAGAACTAGAAAAATGCATGGAGAAAGTACACTTCTCAGCTGCTATCTATCACGAATTGAATCCTCTGACTTAGAGATCATGTTGAAAGAAACATGTACAGATTGAGAAAATACACACTGAAGTTCAGAGAGCAGACATTCTCACGAAGGCTTTACCAGAAGAAAGATTTAAGATGCTTTGTGGAAAACTAGGACTTTTTTATCTAAATCAGATCAAATTCAATATTCCAACAGCGAATCACAACCAGATCATCGTGGCCCAGAGTGATAAGATCCAGATCACTAGAAATTCCAACAGGGAATTAACACCAGATCCTTAAATATAAGACAATAACAGATTGTCTAACAGAAAGACAATGACAGATTGTCTAACAGAAAGACAATAACAGATTGTCTAAACAGAAAGACAATAACAAATTATCAAACAGCTGCATGAAGTCAACAGCTAGACAACTTCAACAACAAGTCCTCAAAGAGTTGTACACACGCCGAGAAAACAGCGAGCTGTGTATGAATAAACACTAAACAGCAAATGCTCAACTTCTTGCCAACAGTGAGTGATAACAGCGAGTGACAACAGCGAGCTGTTTAAAGGATACAGCTAGACTCAGATTTTGCTAAAACAGCGAATGGTCACAACAGGGAGTGATCACAAGACTTCAACAGCTAGCTGTCCATATGAAGCATGAGCTAGCTGACCACCATTGCACCCCAATATATATTGAAGAAGGGCATATCAACTAGGGGGAATGGTTTATCAAATTCAATGCAGTTCGAAAATCACAGATCGATGATTTTCATCAAAGAATTGTAGTTTGAGCTAGCAGACGATGGATTTTGGCTCCAGAAGCCTACAGCGCATGGCAAAGCGATGCGTCTTGACCGTCTCGCCGTTTCGCTTCGGAAAAGTCTATTCATTAGAAAATCAGAATCCGAAGTTGGAAAATTTCAGAAAAAAGGTCGCTGTTGAAGAGCATGCTGGACAGACTACCTGCTGAGAAGGAGATATCAAGTTGGACATCCACAGATGGAACCTTTTTGATGACCTTTTTGATAATGCCGAAAAGGGGGAAAATGGATATTGAAAGTATCTAGGTCAAGAGAGATTTATCATAGAGGGGGAATCAAATCTCAAAAAGGGGGAATCAGATGGTTAAGGAAGCAGCATAACAGCTTAGCTCATGTCCAGATCGTGTCCAGGTAATAAGGTAAGTGGTTTCAGCATCTGCACAAAAACGTGTGTGATTTTATTGTGATGGTTTCGACATCATCAAACAGGGGGAAATTGTTGGGAACCTTTTTGATGATTGTGGAAATCATTATTTATATGTTTTGATGATGCGAAACCATATTATATATATGCATAATATTATATATGCAAGCATTCTTAACGAGGACAGATCGATAGAAGATCAATAGCAGATCGATGGACAGCTAGCTGTTTATAAACTCCAACAGCTAGACATCAACAGAAAAGCACTTCAACCAGAAAGCTGAACCAGCAAGTTAACTTTAACAGAAAGTTGAAACAGAAAGGGTCAACCAGAAAGTTAACTTTGACAGAGAGTTGAAGCAGAAAGTCTCAACCAGCAAGTTAAACCAGCAAGTCACAGACAGAATGCTAAACCAGAAAGTCTCAACCAGCAAGTTAACCTTAACAGAAAGTTGTTCAAACCAGAAAGAGTTGAACCAACCAGACAGAAGTGGCAACAGATCGATAGAGCTATCTAAACCAGCAGATGACATTTGCCACGTCAGTATTAAAGCCCATCCATTAAGAATTGGAAGGAGAATCTCTGATTGACATGGAGAAGGAAAGAAATCACTATCGATCTGCTTTCCATACATAGAAGATTCAGTCAACAACTCTACAAGGAAAGAAGAGATATGGTGAATATCATTGATTGGCAATCAAACATCAATCTCACGCCAATCAACAAACGGCTAGAATTTTTAATTCAATGCCTATATATATTTGGAGCCATGGTCTGAAGAAAGAAATGAATAGAAGAGACGTGCTACATTGAAAAATCATTCTCGAGCAATCTATCTCTCGTCGGACCAAAGCTTCAAACTGTTCGTGATCGTAATCACACCAACAAAACCTCGATTCAAGTCTATCTTATCGAGAAGAAGAAGGAGATCTTTGCTAGCTAGTAGTTTTCTAGTGGATTAACGTGAAGATCCTGTTTACAGTAGTTTTCTAAAAGTTGTAAAGGGACACGACCCTTATTCGTGCATAAGTATCTCTCTAGTTTTGATTGATACTTGTGACTCGTTCTCCACGAGTATAAAGAAGTAGAGTATCCTAGTAGTGGATAATTTGGTCTAGTTTTGACCAGATCGTGGACGTAGGGATTTCCCGAACCACGTTAAACAACTGTGTGCTTTACATTCCTGCATTCTTTATTATCTGTTGTTTATTATTCCATCTCTCTGCACTCTCATTCATCTGCATCTCAATCAATCTCCTAAACAATCTGGTTAATACTTAAAGGTTTTCAAAACAAGAGCAATCATTAATCCACCATTATTCCGCACTCACTCTACACTCAGGAGGTAATAAGATCACTCTTATTATCTGTTAAGTGTTTACACTAAGAGAGTAATCTGTTTGGACTAAACCAGCTACTGATTTGTATATAGATCTGGTCAGTCATCCCCAAGCAAATTCGTGTATAGAATAGCTTGAGCTCTCTTATAAATTGTCAAGTAAAACTGAAAAGTTTGTATTTGGTGTATTCCCCCCCCCCATACACCAAACCTTGCTCTTTCGGGACCAACACTACCCAATCTGGATGAAAACAGATCATCAACAAAAGACAATGATACAATTACTACAAATGATGATCAACATCCAGAAGAAAGCCCAGATGAGAATCCATTTCATGCTACATCAACAGCACACCCTGAATTTGAGGAACCAACAGATCAACCTGATCCTGAGTTATCTGATGAAGAAATGACCAGGAGAAGAAGATGGATACAAGACCATCCACCAGAACAGATCGTTGGGAACCCATCAGATCGTGTGAAGACTAGAAGAATGCATGGAGAAAGTGCATTGTTGAGCTGTTATCTCTCTCGCATGGAACCATCTGATGCTTATGAATCACTTCAAGATGCTTATGAACACACTTAGCAGTTCAAAAGAAATGAAGTCTGGTATCTCGTGGACAGACCCAAACACCAAGGAGTAATAGGTGTGAAATGGGTGTTCAAAAACAAACGGGATGAAAATGGTGAAGTAGTCAGAAACAAAGCCAGATTGGTAGCTAAAGGCTATAATCAACAAGAAGGCATTGACTTCGATGAAACATTCGCACCAGTAGCCAGATTAGAAGCTATAAGGCTATTTCTAGCATATGCTGCTCACAAACGGTTCAAGGTATACCAGATGGATGTCAAAAGTGCCTTCCTCAATGGTATTCTTGAAGAAGAGGTATATGTGGAACAGCCACCTGGATTTGAAGAGGCAGATCCAGATCAGAAAGTATACAGACTGGCTAAAGCAGTCTATGGTCTAAAACAAGCCCCTAGAGCTTGGTATGAGACCTTATCGACCTTTCTACTAGAATCTGGATTCAGAAGAGGATCTGTTGATAAGACTTTGTTTATTATCAAAGTAAAAGAAAACATCCTCTTAGTCCAGATCTATGTAGATGATATCATCTTTGGATCTCAATCTACCTATCTGTGTGACAAATTTGCTGAACTTATGAAAAATAAGTATCAAATGTCCATGATGGGAGAAATGAGCTTCTTCTTAGGTCTGCAGGTCAAGCAGCTACCAGATGGTATCTTTATTAATCAGACAAAATACATCAACGATCTGCTGGCCAAGTTTGGATTAAAAGACAATAATCCAGTGAAAATCCCAATGCAGACCAATGGGAAAATTGGTCCAGATCCCGAAGGAAAGCCAGCTAACATTACACAATACAGAGGGATCATAGGATCACTACTCTACCTAACTGCCAGTCGACCTGACATCACTTTCGCAGTAGGAGTATGTGCTAGATATCAAGCAAACCCCAAAGAGTCTCACATGGAAGCAGCTAAGAAGATACTAAGATATCTTAAGGGAACAGCCCATATAGGATTATGGTATCCATGTGAAGACAATTTTAAGCTGACTGGATACACTGACTCAGACTACGCTGGATGCAAACTGGACAGAAAGTCAACATCTGGTACATGTCAGTTTCTAGGAAATAAACCGATTTCTTGGTTCTCTAAGAAACAGACATCAATTGCCACTTCAACTACAGAGGCAGAATATATGGCAGCTGGAAGTTGTTGTGCACAAATACTGTGGTTAAGACAACAGCTTAAAGACTATGAAATTGATGTCAAGGAAATACCAATTTTCTGTGACAGCTCAAGTGCTATAGCAATCATACAGAATCCTGTTTTGCATACCAGATGCAAACATGTTGATGTGAGACATCACTTTATAAGAGACCATGTTGAAAGAAAACATGTGCAGATTGAGAAAATACACACAGAGATTCAGAGAGCAGACATTCTCACTAAGGCATTACCAGAATAGAGATTTAAGATGCTCTGTGGAAAACTAGGACTTCTAAATCTTGAAGATAGGACCAGATTGGTCTAAACCAGATCAAAGTCATATTCCAACATGGAATCAAAACCAGATCATCATGGTCCAGATTGAAAAAATTCTGCCTATGTGAAAATCCAACAGGGACTTGATACCAGATCACTAAGTGTATGAGCAAATTCCAACTGGGAATTACTAAAGAAATCAACCAGATCGATAGTCTTCATCATAAAAGAGATTGACTTTGACCAGATTACTTAATACCATGTGGATATTGAATTAATATTTCTTATTAATTATTCCATTACTTGGTTAAGGGGGAAAGGTCAACTATATACGGCGACTAATTATCTATATTCTGACATTAGATATCAAAAATCTAAATTTTTAGATGATTACGTACAGTAATTGGGATACGTGATCGAGGAAATATCTACCATATCAAGAAAAATGGAGAAATTGACTGCAACAAAGTTAACGCGCCATATCACAACCGTTCGATTATAGCGCGTGCATCACACGACAAAAGGAGGCGGTTATGGGTTGGAAACCTGGAACATGGAAAGGCGGGAAAGCTGAAAAAGGGAAGGATTTCTGAATATTTTATTACCCTACTTATCTTTTCCTTATGTATATAATTTGATAAGGCGTTTCGTATATCACTTACACTTCAATATTTCTCGAAACACTTAGAAAATTTTCTGCCTTCCAAAATTCTCTCTTCCTTCGTAAATTCCTCATTTTCTAGCAAAAATGGCTCCTAAATCATCTGTTTTTCTCGAGCAAGCAAACTTTCTGAAACCTTACATACACCAAGACCTTTTTGTGGTTCTTGACACCTTCGGGTTTCATAAACTTGAAAAGGCATTCGACCTTGTCCGCCAGTGCAAAGGTTTCTTATTTAGTTTGTTTAACATCTATTTCTTATACGTATGTCAAATTTTTTTTACTCTGTTTACATTCTCTTGCTCGTGATTTCTATCAATATCAATTGTTAAAACTGCATAAATTGTTTTGTGGCACTTATACTTCACTGATGGAAGGATAGTGCTCACATATGTACTACTGTGTTCTTTGTAGGTTTCTGCAATATTATCACTTCACACCCAGTGCACTTCCTACCCAAGGATGTTGCTGCCTTCTACCTCTCATGGAAGGGAGAGAGGGGTGGAGAAGAAGCAACCATTCGAGTCAGTAAAGGGAATACTGTCAGCAACACTCCTTACAATGTTATCAACATTATCAACCATGCATATAAAGTAAAGGATGAGGGCCTAGAACTTGGAGAGATTACCGCAGAACAGCTGCAAGAAGCTGTGGAAATGGTGATGATTATTCCCATCCAATACACAAACAGGATGTTTGTTCGTTCACTTCTCGCGCCAGAATTCAGAATCCTATTTGAATTCGTACAACGAATCTTCCTCAACCACAACGGGTCCTACGACCAGGTCACTCCTGAGAAGTTCAGGATCTTAGCAGCCGTAGTTCTTAACCTGCCAGTCAACTGGAGCAGGATTTTATACGATCTCTTGGCAAAGGAGGCCAAGATGATTTTAACTGTGAAAGGCAGCTCCCCTGGCATCGAAGTAAAACGAAGCACACTGCGACATTCTACAAAAATCAGCTTTATGCTTGAGTCTTTCTTCCCTCAACACCAGTGGGATACGGCTGTTGAATTCAACACAAGGCACCATTTTCCCAAGGACCAGCATCAGATTGAAATGTCGATGGGCATTTCAGCAAATCTGCTTGCCAGAGTTAAATATTCCATAGCCTTTAATGCTCTGATGGAGATGGGGAACTTGAATCCCATCTGGATTCCTCCATCTGGTCAAGCAGATCGACCAACGAAATCCAAGACAACAAAGGAACAGCCGACAGAGAGAACCCCCTCCAAAAGAGTGACCAGGAGGGCCAGTTCTGTTGAAACAGATACTTCTACCGCAGCTCAGCAGCCCAAACCAAAACTCAGACGGCTTCACAAACTATCCGCCGAAATTCAGACTGAAGCCCCTGCTGCTGCAGAAGTTGTCATCCCTCCACAGGAGGTTGAGGAGGAAGAAGTTGTGCTGGTTGGTCAACCAGAAGATGTGGAACCTCTTTCATCAATACACCCAGACCAGTCCAAGGACTTCTCCCCAGCTCATACCGTAAGCTCATCCTCTGCTGAGCCTCTAGAACAGATCAATGAGGAAGATGAAGAAGAAATTGAATCTTCAGACGAAGATGTGGAGAAGAACACAGCACAATCTGTAGTCAAAATGATTGAAGCAGAAGCAGACAGAGCTGTCCTCAGCATATTCCCTGGCATCCAGCTCACACCAGAGAGCTACGATGCAGCTAAAAGAGTCAAATTGCTGCTGTTGATCAAAGATAAAGAATTCTATGTTTTAGATGCACTGCTGAAAATCAGATCGATTGACCAGCTAAAGGCAGAGGAAGCCACACTGTTGAATATTTTTGAAGTCTCATCAGTTGCTGAGCTAAGAGAAAACTACACACAATCTATACTAGTAGTCGCTCAGCTAGAAGCTCAGAAGCTACAGATTAATCTGAGAGAAATCTATGAGAAGGCTGGAAAGGTAGCATTCTATGACAGCGTGGTTGATGAAGAAAAAGCTGAGATTCCATCTGATGCTCACCAACCGGGTGCAGCAATAACAGAACCTGCACCAGACCAGCTCATGGCTGATACTGGTGTGCAGATCACGACCCCACCTGCACCAACTGGAAAGGAACCAGCAGAGGAAGACCTACTTGGACAGAATATCGGAGGTGAGCTTACCAACGACATTCTCACCCCTACTGTTGCAGCTACACTGAACGTACATGTGCAGACATACACCTTGGAAGATATATTGATGGACCAACATCAATCCCTATCTCATACTCAAATTAAAGATCTCATTTCCAAGAAGGTGGATCAATATATGTATGGCACACTGACCACAGTCCAAGATGAAGCCACCCGCATCCTCACAGAGTTCAATGACCACCTGAAATCTCACGTTGATCAGGTCGACTCTGATCTGAGGCGAATATGCTGGGTGAAGATTGAAGAACTGAGCAAGAAAATGGATGATGATCGAGCTGCTGCTGAAGAACGCAAAGCACAGATTGATCAGAGTCTGTTTACTACAGAACTCAAAGTGAAGGAGATGTACAAGATCATCACAGCCTTCGCTGAAAAGGAGAAGGATATGGTGCATAACATAGTGAAGGCACAGACTGATGGGATAGCAGCTGATGTTGTAAAGGAAACCATCTCCCACATGAAGGCTATGTTCAGGGAGTTTGAGGTCAATGGAAAGAATTTTATTGAAAGAAAGCTCAGCGAACTGCGATATCCCACAAAGACAATGATCGACACTTACTTCAACGACTTTGGGATAGTCCAGGAAGATATTGAGCACCATACAACAGCACTCGCCAACATCACCAAAACTTTCCAAAAGTAGATTGATGATTCAAATCTCAATATCACATCACTGCTTACTCAGAAAGTGGAGGCTGATAAAGAAATGGCAACAATGAAAGAAGAGATCACTTCCCTTCGAGCCCTTGTCAGTATGCTTGTTGCTAATGTCGAAAAGGGGGAAGGGATTGGAAAGAAAACAAATCCATCTGCTGTGCAAGAGAAGAAGAAAGAACAAGTAGCTGAAGAGAAAAAGAAAAGCCTATCAGGATCTGGATCTGGTGCTTCAACTGCAAAGAAACCAGCTCGAGTCATCATACCAGATCGACCCAGCCCAGCCAACTCTCCTTCATTCCAAGCACAGAAAACCTTCACTCCAAGCAGATCAAGCCAGTCCCAACCACCCAAGAAGAAGAAAAGAGCAGGATCCAGCTGGTTCTCATCTGCCCCTATACAAAAATCATTGACCAAATAGGGAGAGACCAACTGGGTCCCAGATCATTTAAAGGAAGGTTTTGAAGGATTAAAATATGGGTTCATTATGTGTCGATACTTCCTCAAAGAACCACTCTACTGTGAGGGATCACCTAATGAAGCCTTCAATCTATATCTTGATCAAAATGATGCAAGAGATCTGGTGGAGGAGATCAGAGCAGCAGCAGCCAAAGCCCAGATCACAATAACTGCACCAGAAAGGGAATTCAGAACCTGTCCCAACATCCCTGGGACAGACCTTCCTGACAAGACCTTTCTGTTAAATTTCATAAATCAACTAGCAGAAAATAGAGGATATAAGGTGGATGCCGAAGACCCTGATTACATAAGGGTGAGAGAAGGAGTATATGAGAGCGTCCAGCTCATCTCAGACGAGACCACAGCCAAATTAAAGAGACAACAAGAGGAGAAAAGAAAAAGCAGATAGACTCATTTCTCTTATCTTTATGATCTGTTTTTTTTCTTATGTTTTTGTTTTGATTAATCTGTAAACACTTTTGTCTCATATATATATGAAATCCTTCTTGAGTTTCTGATGACAACATTTTATTGTCCAGAACATATATGAAAAATATCCTAAACGTTATAAACTTAATAACGTACTAAAATCAATCTGGATATCTGACCAGATCGCTCTTAATAAGCTGATAGGACATCTTTTTGTAAAGTGAGGTTTCGACATCATCAACAAGGGGGAAATTGTTGGGAACCCTGAGGTTTTAGTGTTGATGATGGTATCTCGAAACACACTTAGCTAGTTAGAGCTTAAAATTGTTCTCGTGTAAAAACAGATCACTACAGATAAGGTGATTTCTGTTATGGAACAGATTAGAAGATGACTTAAAATGTAAAGGAAATATTCCTATAGAAGTCATTCTCAACTTAGAATAGGATGAAGTCAAGGTTTTATGCCAAAGAAGAATCGATCTGCTGTAACATACAGCGACCAGATCGATGA